>JAPPVO010000031.1:46084074-46220966 GCA_030407325.1 Camellia japonica | reverse complement strand
TTCTGCATGTGTGCGCGCCTATTCCTTGATGAACTTGGTTTGAGGGTTGCGGCACCTTTTCTATGGTAGACAGACTTGTTACTTCCATCAACCTATTTGACATTTGTGTGGTCTCGAACCGCTCATGATTGAATCATGATTCGATTGTATTGCATATCATTTGCATTGTTTATACATAGTTTTGTATATATTGCATATCATTTAGCATTCATCATTGCATTGTCATGCATGTTGCTAACAATATCATACCTGTTAAGTTTGTTTTCTTTGCAGGCACGATATTGTATGTACGGCTCATTTGAGGCCGGTGCAACCGGGCGAACCGGATAGGTATTATATCCTCCGCGTGAGACGTACAGAGAATTACATGATTCTCTTACATCCTTTCTGCATTGTAGTGTAGTTTGGTGTGTGCTAGCTTACATCCTTTCTTGCACTTTCAGTTGCATTTTGCCCCTGCCTTCGGGCGCATATCTTGTTTGTCTTGCATGTTTGTCTAAGTCTTCGGCCTTGTCAAAAATGGGTCGTCTCTGGGCTTTGACATTCACTCCCGTCATTGTTATGACTTTCGAGTTCTGTCAAAGAGGGGCAACTGTAGACACCCCATTTTTGACCGTCCTCAAGACTTGGACATCACCGTTTGAACACTCGGTGATTATCCATGTTTGTGTTCGTTTGGAGTTCCCGGAGTTCTCGGCTACGCGCTTTGTCTCAGGATCTCCGACCTCGACCGTTTGGTGTCTGGTTTTGCACCAAACACTTGTGTTTTGCCTTGGAGGGGCAATCCCCACACACCACCGGCAGTGACTAGAGGCCACCGGCTGGTTTTCTGTTGCCACCGGCAATGTATGTTGCCGGTCGGCAGTCAATTTTGTCAAAATGACATTTTTGGCCGGCCGACTACTGTTCAGTTGCTTTTGGAGATATTTTGAAACAGTTGTCTTGCATTGGTTTCCCCTCCACACACGTGTATGGAGGGATGGCCCTCTTGTTAGCTTACCTTGTAAGCTTTACAAGATTGGCTCCTCTATAAGAGGATCCCTCCTCTCCCTTGTTCTAGGGTTAGACAAGTTGGAGAAGAGAGTTAGAGAGCTCTGGTTTTAGGGTTTAAGATAGTGTATCTAACCTATATCTATATCTCTCCCTCTCTTGCCTTTGTGTGTGCTTTAGGCTTAGTTTTGTGCACAAACACCTACTATCACACCATCCTCTTGGAACTGAGGATTTGAGGCTTGTTTTTGGAGCTTTGAAGCTGGTTTGGAGCTCAAGAAGGCTATTGGAGCATCCTTTGTGAAGGTGGTCTACAAGGGTAAGAAACTTCCCTTTTATTCCCCATTTTTGCATCCTATTTTTGCCTATCTTAGAACAGTTTTTGTGCTTAGTGTTTAATACAAAAAAGTTCTGTTTTTAGGCCCTCTTGATAGTTTATTAAGAGTGTTTTGTGCTTTGGGAAAGTTTGACCCCTCTTAGGCCTTGTAAGGCCCTTGTTTTGTGCCATTTTGTGCAAGTTTCGAGACTTTGGTGTTTGGGCCTCTTCACCACTGAAATCTTGAGGGATTTCAGTAGTGGGGATGGTGCCTTGAAGTCTCCAAAAGGGGAGGGCCACCCCCTCTCCTTGTTGTCCTTGAAAGGGACCATTTTTGGTCTCTTAAGGGAGCTTATGTTTGAGTGTGTGTTGAGCATGCCATGACTACTTTTCATGCTTATATCGCCATAATATAACATGTTTTTAAGTTGGTTTTGGCGTACCATGCATGCCTTGCATACCTACCTTGTAATGCCTTGTGATTGCCTTAATATGCCTTAGGTTGTGTGCCTTCGTTTTAGCATGTTTCAGGCTTAGATTTGTGAAGCTTTTGTGCTTATTTTACCATGCTTTAGGTCTGTCTTAGGTTGTTTGAGTCGACCCTAGCATGCATTATATAGCCTCTTTGCATTTTTGGGCTTGTTGGCCTTAAGTATGTAAGTGTATAGCATGCCTTGTTTGCTTTGATTTAGTGGATTGGAGTCTTTTTTCATGTTATTTCAGTCCCTTTAACATGTTTGTATGCTTGCATTGCATGCCTC
The DNA here is from genome assembly GCA_030407325.1 of Camellia japonica. Lineage (NCBI taxonomy): Eukaryota > Viridiplantae > Streptophyta > Magnoliopsida > Ericales > Theaceae > Camellia > Camellia japonica. The sequence goes on along the minus strand of JAPPVO010000031.1, from coordinate 46,218,899 downwards.
CTTAACACCTTATGAGCTTGTGTTTCATGCTCCTTGAAAGTGCATTTGTCCATGCCTTTGAATTTAGGCCATTTAGATGCCATCTAAGTGATCTTTAGGTCTTGTTTTGATGTGCTAAAATTCTGTTGTTAGTCATTTAATTCATGCCATGTGTGGTTGTATTAAGTGTAGTTCAATGCTTCTTTGTTGAGCCTTAGGAATTGGACCCCATTTGCATGCATGTGTGCGTGTGTTTTGGACCTCATTTCCTTGGCTTTGGCCACTGTTTTGGACCTAGTTTAGGGCTGTCCAATTAGTGTAAGTCCCTCCCTTGCATGCCATTCAAGTGTTGTTACACTATACCATGTTTGCATGCTTTGGCCACAGGTGTTGCATGCTTGAAATCATTTGCATTTGGCATGCATTCCCTTGGTCAAATTACTAGCATATTGCATGATTGGATTACATCTTGCATGCTCTAAGTAGTTTGCATAGTTGTGGCATACTTGTATGTGTACCTTGTATGTGTACCTTGTATGCTCATGTTGCATGTTAGTTAACATGCTTAGGTTGCATCTTGCATGCATGCCTTGTTCTTTGAGCTAGTGATAGGAATTGGGCTTTGGCTTGTTGGTTTGCATTGTATGCATTGCATTTCACATCAAAATGTGCACAACTTGGTCTCTTGGGCCATCACGCATGGAAATGCGCGATTGATGGTTCGAGAACCAAGAACCATGTCCCTTTGAGTTGTATATATGATAAGAGGCTTGTTGGGTGCATACATTGTTTGGATTACATTGCCATGCAAGGTTTTGCCCTCTGCTGCTGTGAGTTGCAGGTTCTGCAGGAACTTTCTTCCGACCGGCAACATTTAGTGCCGGCCGGCCATTGGTAAGGACCGATAACTTTATCCTCAGCCGATGATCACATTCTACGGCCGGTGGCCATTCTACTCAGCCGATGGTGATCTCCAATGTCCAGAGAAGCATCGTTGAGATTTTTGCAGTCTTCAGAGGTGTATAGCAGGGAAAACAGAGGCAGCCTATGCATGGCACTGACTTTCCGCGCGGAACCGAGCATGCATTGCATTGGGCCCTCTTCCCGAGGCGGTTTACTGTTTTAATTAGATTAATTAATTTGCTTAATTAATTTAATTGACCTGTAATAATTTAATTAGCTAGAATAGTTAATTCGTTATTCGGACTGTAATATTTATTTGGTCCCTCCGAGCGAGCGCAAATTTGTAATAAGCGTGTGTGAGTGGTGTGTATGTCTTCCAACCCCCGCTTCTCTCTTCCCTTTTATTTACCTGCTTATGATGGTAGATTAGGGCACGTTTATTTTAGCATACCTTATGCAATGCATGCGTGCATCCATACATTTGTCTTACATGCACCGGGCTCGGTACATCATACAAACCGCATTGTATCTTCAAATCTAACTTGAATACGTGCACCGAATGATTGCATTTCACATGCCATTTTAGGGTTAGCCGAGCCTATCCTAAACTGCATCTCTGTATGTGTTGCATTAGCCACTTAACATGAACTAGGATCATGCATATGATTGCTAACTAGTTTATTATTTTGGCACGGAGTACGATGTAAGTGTTTATGCTTTAGCATATCGCATGCGTGTGAATGTTAACATGACAGCATGATTACCATGTGGCTAAATGCTTATGTGAGATAAACTGTTTGAATGCCTGTGGGTGGAGGTTGGATTGCTTGAGTTGGAAAAACTCGTTGAAATCCATGTTTTAGCCTACTTGCGAGTAGCAAATTCCAAAGCGCTTTCAAAACGAACGGATATGCAACGCTTATTTCCAAATTAGGTAATCTAGTCTATACTTGTTTGCTGTGTGCATAACATAGTAATTCTAGGCTAATAACCGGAATAAGAATACATAATGTTTTCAAAATTGGATATCATGGTTAGTAGAGGCCGGTCTTCGGACCGGGCGAGAGGGGGTGCTCATAGCTGACCTTCCCCAATCGTACCCAAGCTCCCGAGCCAAGACAACTTTGGTGATGACGGACACGTGGCCTTCGGCACCGAGTCAGGGTTTCCTAAATTTCCCATTTAAAAATATTTAGGTGGTGACTCTGTATCTGGCAAAGCAGTCCATGTTTGGCACTTCTTTTCAAAATCTTTTTTTTTCTCAAAACGATTTGCCAGAGTTGGACTCTTTGGTTCAGATTTAGAACCGTGACACGAATCGAGTCCGAGCTGTAGCGAGGTCCCCGCGGGCATGTTACAGGGTGGCTCAGTGACGAGCCAGACGTTGTTGAGGTACCTCAATCAGAACAAGGTCAAACTGAGACTGGAACATCTGCGGTGGCTGGAACGGCTGAGAATCAGGAGGAATCACCGGAGAGCACCGGTGTGAAGAATTTTGCTCAGGATTCGGGTAGTTTGTGTATAGTAGACACAGAGCAGGAAGCCGTACTGAAGCGGTTGGAGCAGGAGAAGATTGAGAATGACAACAGGGTTAGATAAGCCAAAGCACCTGAGGGTGCAGAATGTACTGCGAGCATAGAAATAGTTACAGCGGAGCCAGACAGCTGTCTATTGGTTGCTGATGGCATGTGGTAGGAAGACGACGATTTGCGTCTTGCCCACACTGACGAAGACTGGGGGCAGACTCAACCGGATGACACCTGGTATGTCGAGGAAGTTGACCATATGACCAGGAGTGGGCAGTACTTCAAGCCCCACACTTGGACCAGCCAGAGGCGTCTGGGAAGGATAAAGAGACAGAAAGGCAGAAAGAAAAACTGCTCGAGGAGGAAGCTGTAGTGAAATAGCTAAAGAAGATTCAAGCAGACATCTCCATCTGGGGACTGCTTATGGCCTGGAGGGTTCACAGACAAGCCGTCCTTACAGCCATGGACAGGGCCAAGCTTTCAATAGATACAACTCCTGAGCAGTTGGTGGGACTGGTTTTCCCGGGTGGAGCTTTCCCAACTTTGACTTTCACCGACAAAGAACTACCGCCTGAGAGCTCAAATCATAATAACCCACTCTACATCTCTATGGAGTGTAGAGAAAAATGGATACCAGTGGTCCTGGTTGACACGGGATCTGCTATCAATGTATGTTCGTCGAGAACAGCGTATGCTATCGGGTTGAAGCCCGCAGATTTCGTGCCTACAGCCCAGGTAATACGGGCCTATGATTATACCAACTGGGAGGTGATGGGGACCGTACGGATTAAGACTCAGGTTGGCCCGGAGCAGCAGGACATTGAGTTCCATGTCTTGGATGTTCCAGCCACCTTCAATCTACTACTTGGGCGGCCGTGGCTACACCAAGTCAAAGCTGTCTCTTCCACCTTACACCAGATGTTGAAGTACCCTCACGGGAAGGGGTGGCAATTGTTTTCGGGAATTCATCGATACATCCGCCGCCAGAGGTTTCGACACCAGTTCTGGAAATTAAGCACGGCGTGGAAGATGTCTTTCTGTCAGGATTTACATTGACTGAGGCCCGGGTAGTGCAAGAAATTCTAGCTGTTGATGAGGGGCTATACGTCAGTGCACAATCCGTCTACCTCATGAACAAGCTTCAACACATGCCCGGGATGGGATTGGGGCGAAGCGGCCAGAAGGGTGTCGCAGCATTGGCTGAAGTGCCGCATAACCCTTACACCTTTGGTTTGGGTTACTCGCCTACCAGAGAGAACTGGGCAAGGAAAGGAGGAGAGATGGCCGGAAGAGCAAAGCTAAGCAAGCTAGGAAGCACTATGAGCTGGTGCACAGACCTATTCAAGGAACTCTAAATAGACGCTTTGTCCGGGAGAGGAAGACTTCCCGTTTTGTGGCTTTCCGGAGCCCTGGCGAAATTCAGAGAAGCGGCACTTGCCCGGCTTTGAAATCTTTTTCGACTTACAGTTATCGGGGGATGAAGTTGCCGAAGAGCAAACAGACCCATCAGCTGAGTGTAGACAACCCATTTTTGACCGTCCTCATGACTTGGACGTCACCGTTTGAACACTCAGTGATCATCCATGTTTGTGTTCGTCTTGAGTTCTCGGAGGTTTCGGTCGCGCGCCTTGCCTCAAGACCTCTCGACTTGTTTGCTTTGTGTTTGGTTATGCACCAAACACTTGTGTTTTTTGCTTCTGAGGGCAGGGAATGGCTTGTTGACCATCCTTACAACTCACTGACTATGGCTTAAGGCCACTGGCCCTGTTTTCTTGCTATCGGCCAAGAGTTTTGGCCGGTCGGCACTATGTTTGGTTGACTGGCCCCTTTTGTTGGTCAATCGGCCATTTATGCTGGTCGACCCCTTTCCATCTGCTTTTGGCAGATATTTTATGCCAGCTGTAACAACTGGCATCCACAATACACCCCCTCCATACACGTGTACGGAGGGATTTGCCTCTTGTTTAGCTTCTCTTAGAAGCTTTGCAATTTTGGAATTCTATAAAGAGGGAGCTTCTCCTCCCTTCTCAAGGGTTCCAGAGGTTCTAAAATTAGGGTTAGAGAGAGTTGTATCTATCTATCTCTATATCTCCCTCTCTTTACATATTTGTGTGTGTATAAGGTTGTTTTGTTCATGCTTTTGCACTAGAACACCTAGCAATACACCATCCTTGGTAGCTGAGGTCCTTGGAGGTTGATTTTGGTGTTCTTGGGTTGCTTTGAACTCAAAAAACCTGCTGGAGCATTGTTCTTGAAGAGGGTCTACAAGGGTGAGCATCTTTACTTTATATACTCCATTTTGGCTTAGGCTTTTAGCTCTTCTTGCTTATTGTTTTAAGCTTCGACTATAACTGATAAAAGTTCTGATTTTGTGTGTTTTAGAACTTTGTTTAAGGTTACTTTGAGGTTTGGGGTTGTCTCCCCCCTCCAAGGCCTTGTTAGGCCTTGTTTTAGGCGATACATTTTGGCCATTGTTTTGGTCTTTGCATGACCTCTCTACCACTGAAATCCAGAGAATTTTCAGTGGTGGAGAGGTGGTTTTGAGGTCAAAAATTGGAGAGGGTCATCCCCTCTCCTTATTGTCTTTAATGCTTACATAAATGGCTTATGTGGTAGCATGTGTGTTTAGTTTGTTTAAGCTTCATTTCAGTATGTATTAGGCTTTGTTTTGCCATGATATAGTACTGTTTTGAGTTGGTCTAGACATGCCATGTATGCTTTATACACTTGTCTTGTAATCTCATATTTTGGCCTTAACATGCATCATGTTATAACATGTGTTTTTAGCATGATTTTGGCTCAACTTCATGAAGCTTTTAGGCTTGTTGTAGCATGCTTAAGCTCTGTTTTTCATTGATTTGGCCATGCTTGCATTGTTTTGTATAGCTACCATGTAATCTAGCTTGTTAGCTTTGAGTGTCCAAGTCATGAGCATGCTTTGTTTGGATCATTTTAGTGGTTTGGCATCACTTAAAATGTTATTTCAGTCCATGTTTCATGCTCAAACACTTGCACTTATCACTCCTTTAATGCCTTTGATAGTTTGTGTTTTATGCCTCATGAACATGACATTGTGTATGCCATTGTGTCTAGGCATTTGGGATGCCATCTAAGTGGGTTTTTGGGCTCATTTTGGCATGACATATCTCTGATTTTGGTTGCTTAATTCATGCCATGTTTGGTTGCATTAGGTGTAGTGTAACACCTCTTTGATGGCCTTGCATGTTTCATGTTTTTGCCCCTTTATTTTGGCTTGTTTGGCCTTGGTCATCGCATGTTTAGGTTCATTTTGACATGATCTAGGACTATTTTAGGTCATACTTGCCATATGCTTCATGTTTCGTGTGACCATAGTTTGAGCCCTTTGGTTAGTCTTAGGCCTTGAACCTTCTTGCTTGCTTGGATTGCTTTACTTGGTCGATTTGGCATCATTCCTAGCATGTTTTCAGAGCTTAACATGCTTTGTCATTGGTCCATGTTTATCCTCTTTTAAGTGTGCTTAAAAGTTGCCCTTTTATGCTTGAGTGTTGGACCATTATACATGCATGTTTGTATGTGGTTTTGTCTTTCATTCCATAGCATTATGGCCACTGTTTTGGACCTATTAGAGAGCTATCCATCATGGTGTAAGCCTATCCTTTGCGTGTTGTTGCATGCTTGCCTTGTATGTTGTTGCATACTTGGTCCATTGCATATTGTTGTATGCTTAAGTTGCATTTTGCATGCTTGTTAGCTTGCATTTTGTCATGTGTTTGATATGTTGTCGCCTGCTTGCATGTTTGCATGCTTGTTCACATGCTCATGTTGCATTAGTTTGCTTGCATGCCTAGGTTGCATAGCATTGTGTATGTTTGCATCCCTTGCTTCTTGATAAACCATGATAGAGGTTGGAGGTCCTTCATTTGTTTTGTGTGCATCTCATTTGACATTAAAATGCACACTTGACACTTTGGGCCATCACGCATTGAAATGCGTGATTGGGGGCCCGAGGGTCGGGAGCCACACTCCCTTGAGTTCATAACATGAAAGCGAGGGTGGTCGTGCATACATTGCTTTGAAAATGCATTGCCATGCCTTGTCTATCCTCTGCTGCAGCAAAACAGGTTTTCTGCAGGAATAGATGTCGGTCGACCATCTTTATTGCCGGTCGACTACAAATGTTTGGCCAAGGGAATCATTTTTGGTCGATGACCAGTTTCCCATGGCCAGTGGTGTTTCCACTTGGTCGGTGACCTCCCACAGTGTTCAAGGAGCAGTTCAGAATCAACCTTGGGACTTGTACAGTCTTCAGAGATTGCAAAGAAGTGTAAACAAAGGCAACATGTGGCATGGCGATGGATTTTCCGAGTGAAGCCGAGGATGCATGCATTCGTCCCTCTTCCCGAGGCTGTTTTACTGCTTTCAGTAGTTTAATTAATTTGTTTAATTAATTAAGGGTCTGTAATATTTAATTAGCTTGTTAGTTAATTAATTTGTATTATTCTTTCGGTCCCCCCGCGAGAGGGCGAGTTTTGTAATAAGCGTGCGTGTGCGTGATGCATGTCTTCCAACCCCCATTTCTTTCTCCCTTTTACTTAACCGCTTACGATGGTTAGTTCTAGGGCACGTTTCATTTAGCATCTTTATGCTCGCATGTTTGCATCCATCCATTTATATTGCATGCACCGGGCTCGGCGCATCATACTAATTGCATTGTATTTCAATTCCAATTTGAATACATGTATCAAGTATTGCATCTCACATGCCATTTTAGAATAGCCGAGCCTATTTCTAGTTGCATTTTGCCTGTGTTGCATTAACCATTTTAACATGAACTAGGATCATGCATGATTGCTAACTAGTTCTTTATGTTGGCTCGGAGTACACTGTAAGTGTTTACGCTTTAGCATCTTGCATGTGTGTGAGTTTTGTCATGATAGCATGCTTGCCATGAGGCTATTTTGCTTATGTGTTATAACTGCCTGAATGCCTGTGGGTGAAGGTTGGGTTGTTTGAATTGGAATAATTCATCGAAATCCATGTTATTAGCCTACTTGCGAGTAGCAAAATTCGAAACCATTTCCAAACAAATGGATATGCGATGCTTTGTTTCAAGTTAGGCGATCTAGTCTATACTTGTGTGGTGTGTGCATCACATAGTAATTCTAGGCCAATAACCGGAATAAGAACACATAATGTTTTCAAAACCCGATATCATGGTTAGTAGAGGCCGATCTTTGATCGGGCGAGCGGGGGTGCTCATAGCTGACCTTCTCCAATCGTACCCAAGTTCCCGAGCCGAGGCAACTTTGGTGATGACGGACACGTGGCCTTAGGCAACGAGTCAGGGTTTCCTAAATTCCCCCAAAATAAAATATTTAGGTGGCGACTCTGTATCTGGCAAAGCAATCCATGTTTGGCACTTCTTTCTAAAAATCTATTTTTCAAAACGATTTGCCGGATTTGGACTCTCTGGTGATTTATCGGTCTCACATTGCACTTTGCGGGATTAGATTCAGAACCGTGACATTCGAGTCATGAACTGTAGTGAGCCCAAATGAACGAAAAGGGATTCCCTCCCAGGACGTCCGGGGACGTCTACACTAAGGCTGAGCAGTGCAAGGGGGAAGATTCTGAGAGCACATAAATCGAGATGGGGGTAGTACTGGCTTGTCTCCTCTCAGATCCTCAGATCGTACCGGAGTGCTTGGGGGATAACTTCTCAGTTTCCATGATCGGGGGTCTAGTGGCTGCGGGCCCATCTTCTGGCATTCTCAATGCATCCATCGCACCCTCCCTCGTCTGGCAGTACGATGAGGGCTTTTTGTCTTGTAGTTCTGGGTCAGGTAATGAGCCGTAATATGATTCCACAGAGTCTGTGGAGTCGGAATCAGATTCCAGTTCTTCTGAGTCAGACTTAGGTATTCCTGGGGGTGATAACTCGGATGCCACTGTCCTGTCCAGGTCGTCTTTTTCATTTTCCTTTGAGTATGTTGTAACCGAGCGATCAGACGAACTGGATGCTTTGAATGAGAATTGTACATCTGTGGCTTCTGAGTACTTTTTTGTGCCTTTAGTTTATTGCATTAATCAGGACTTTCAAAACTTTGATGAAAACGATGAGGATGAGATTCCTCCGGTTTTAAAACATTTGCTTGATCAAGAGCAGGAGAGATTTGTAAAACCTTTGGTTGATGAAATCACCTCAATTAATGTTGGTACTGAGAAGGACCCATGGCTGGTCCAGATCGGGTCCATGTTGTCTTCTGAGGAACGCGAGCGCTTAGTCACTTTATTAAAAGATTTCAAAGATGTTTTCGCGTGGTCCTACGAAGACATGCCTGGAATCGATCCTGAGATTGTACAGCACCGAATCCCTCTTGACCCTGAGGCCCAACCGTTAAGCAGAAGCTTCGAAGAATTCGCCCGGATTAGGCTCTTAAAATCAAAGAAGAGGTCACTAAGCAAATTGATGCAGGGTTCCTGTTAGTATCTGAATATCCAACTTGGTTGGCCAATATAGTTCTAGTGCTGAAGAAGAACGGCAGAATTCGGGTATGTGTGGACTTCAAGGATTTGAACAAAGCTAGTCCAAAGGACGACTTTCCTCTGCCGCATATCGACGAATTGGTGGACTTCACTGCTGGGCATGCGTTGCTCTCATTTATGGATGGGTTTTCAGGCTACAATCAGATTTTGATAGCGCCTGAAGACAGAGAGAAAACTGCTTTCACTACCTCGTGTGGAACTTATTGCTATAGGGTGATGCCGTTTGGTTTGAAGAATGCTGGGGCTACTTATCAACGGGCTGCGACCACTATCTTGCACGATATGATCCACAAAGAGGTTGAGGTGTACGTGGACGACATGATTGTCAAGTCCAAGGAAAGAGAGGGCCACTACACCACCTTGCAAAAGTTTTTCCAACGGATCAGAGAGTATCGGTTGCGGCTGAATCCTCAGAAATGTACTTTTGCTGTTACAGCAGGGAAAATGCTGGGGTTCTTGATCACACAAAGGGGCATCGAGGTTGATCTCTCCAAAATCAAGGCCATCTTAGAAATGCCACCACCAAGGATCGAAAAGGAGGTGCGAGGCCTTCTGGGTAAAGTGCAATTCATAAGACGGTTTATTGCAAAATTAACCTTGACTTGTGAACCACTATTTGGTCTCCTGAAGAAAGGAAATAAGTTCCAATGGGATGACCGATGCCAAGCTACTTTTGAGCAAATCAAGCAGTATCTACAGAACCCACATGTGTTGTCACTGTTAGAGCTGGGGAAACCGTTGATTCTGTACCTATCAGTGACCGAGACAACAATGGGTTGCATGCTTGCATAGGAGTCTGGGGACAAAGTGGAGAAGGCTATCTACTACCTGAGGAAGAAAATGCTGGAATACGAGACCCGCTACACGCCACTAGAAAAGGCTTGTTTAGCTTTGGTATGGGCTACTAGGAAGCTGAAGCACTACCTGTTAGCTCACTTTGTAATACTGGTTTTGAGATTAGATCCCATCAAATATCTCTTTAAGAAACCAGCGCTTACGAGTAGGCTAGCCCCTTGGTTGCTTCTTCTTTTAGAATTTGATCTGAAGTACATGGCACGCAAGTTAGTGAAAGGGAGAGCGGTAGCGGAATTCCTAGCCGATCACCCAATGGACGGGGACGAAGCAGTTGAATATCTGTTCCCAGATGAGGCCACTCTGCATGTTGAAGATGAAACTTGGACTATGTACTTTGACAGAGCGTCAAATCAGTACGGGTATGGGATAGGGGTGTTGCTGATAGCACCCAACAATTCTCGTATACCCTTAGACTTCAAAATCCAATTCAAAGTATCGAACAATGAAGTAGAATACGAGGCGTGTATTGCTGGACTAGAAGCTGCCCTAGAACTAGGGGCAAAACGGTTGGACGTCATCGGGGACTCGAACCTTATTGTATCTCAAGCTAAAGGAGATTAGAAAGTCAAAGAAGAAAAGATATAAAACCGAAGCTCTGGGATTGTTTTGAGGGTTGAAAAAATTTCAAGAAGAGATATATCCACCTTGAAGCCCCTTCACTCTTCCTTCTTCCATTGCAAGTCACCTTGAAGCTAACCTAGCTTGTTTGCACCACCACTACACACCATATATAACCTGGTCTTACCACCCAAAAGCCTTGGTGAATCTTGAGGAAGTGTAATTCAAGCTTGAGATTGCATTAAAACCAAATTTGAAACTTCAAGAACAAGCTTGCTTCTTAAAAGGTATAAGCTTGCTCTCTCTTTTCTTGCTTTCATTTCTATCCTTTACTTCATCATTCTTGCTGTTTTGGTTGTTTTTGAGTTTGTATGAAGTGTTGGAGTTGGGTTTGAAGGGTTACCAAAAGGGTAGAGAAAAGCTTGCTCTTTCTACACCTTTTTTCATAACTCAAACTCTTCTCATTTTCACTCTTTTTCTTTGGTATTCATACTGATTTTCAGAGGTTTAAAAAGGCTGAAAACCATGTTTTGAAGCTTCAAAAATGAAGGGGTTAGCCACCCCTCCTCACCCTTGTTTACTAGGCTTAATGCTCATCTTTGTTGTCTAGCTTTTTTAACCCCTTTTCATGCATGCTTCACCTCTGGTTTGTATGTATTTGGGACTGTTTGGAGGTTATCTAAGCTTTTCCAATTGGTTCATGCCTTGGTAGATACACTTGAGGTCTAATAGTTGGCATACTTGTTGTTTAATATGCTTTCTTGGTTCATTTTACATGCTTTGGGGCCTAAATTTGCTAATCAACCAATCAATCCATATCTTTCATTCATGAGAATGGTTTCAACCAATTGAGGTTGCTCAATACATGTAAGAGAGACCTACACTTCATGGCTTAATCTCTTCGGAGATTCATCGTCAACGGTGTAGTCTCCTTCTCATGTTTTGGGGGACCTCTTGTTTGACATCACTTCTCGTTTAGAGGACTTTAACATCACATTTGGACAAATGGATTAATGAATGGCAAGGCCTAAAACAATTGGTTTAAAATTTGGATAAACACACCTAAAGAAAAATAGCTTAAATAACTTGAACTTGGCCAGACGTTATGCCCAGTTCCTTGTGTCAAGGGTCATCAAGCATCAATTCATGGTGTTTTTGATGCCCTTGAAGCGTCTCAACTTCCTTTTTCTAAGTTCATTCCATGACAAAAGGGGAGGGGTGGTGCATTTGCATTACATTCGTTATCTTTTGTCCAAAATTGACATTCGAGATCGTCAAGCGATCATATCACTCATTGATGGTTTTGGAATCAATTCCCACCTTCTCTTGAGGTTTTCCTATGACAGAGAAGGAAGAAGGGACAAACAGTGCTTGAAAATGCATTATCTGCACTGATTTCACCTTAGAGCACAAAAACAGAGTTTGCACCCAATCAATGCACGGCTGGCCCTCTGTAGGCCCGGCCAGCCATCAGTAATGCACGGCCGGCCCTTGGTTTGTGGCCAGTAGTGCAGTTTTGCAGAAATAGAGACAGTGGCTGAAGGTGAAACAGAGGCAGTCTGGGGCAGATAGAGCAGCTTTCAGGCGATGCACATGCAACCTCCATCTATCTTCCTTGGTGCTCATATCGAATGCATTTGATTATTTAAATTGTTTCATTAGCATAATGAATTGTGTTGTAATATTTAATTAGTCTAATTAGTTGTTGCTAATTAGTTGATGTGCTTAGCCTAGTTAATTTCATTTATTTAATTAGCTTAGCCTAGTTAATTTCATTTAATTAATTAGCTTAGATAGTTAGTTAATTATTCATTTCAAGTTTTGTGATAATTAGCTTAATTAGCTTAGCTTAGCTTAATTAGTTAATTAGCTTTATTCATTCGGACCCTCCTTCGTGAGGGCTTAATGTTGTAATAAGTGTGTTTGTGTGTGTGTATGTCTTCTAACCCCACGTCTTTCTCCCTTTTATTTATCCGCTTTCGACGGTTAGATTAGGGACATGTTTCAATTAGCATACCTTATGCTTTATGCTTGAATCCATTCATTTGTATTGCATGCACCGAGGCTTGGCGCATCATTCAAACTGCATTGCAATTTCAATATTTCTTTGAATACGTGTTTAATCGCACGTTATCAAATTGATCCATATGCCATATTAGTAGTCGAGACTATTAATTGCATTATTTGCATGCGTTGCATTAGGCATCTTGTATAGTTAGGAATCATGCATAGTTTTCAAACTCATATTTTCGTAGCTTAAAATACTAGGTGAGTTTTTAGGCTTTAGCATACTTGCATAAGTGTGAACGTTGCCATGTTTGGCATGCTTGCCATGCGGCTATATGCTTAAATGCTAAATTGCATGAATGCCTGTGGGTGGACGCTTGTTGTTTGAATTGGAACGATTCAACAAATGTGCATTTTAAGCCCACTTTGTTGAGTGGCAAATCATGTTTTAAGCCCACTATGTTTGGTGGAAAATCCGTAATCTTTAAGCCCACTTGAGGTGGCAAATTCAAACCATTTTCGCAAACAAAAATGAGTTGAGTTGTTCCAATTTGAGCAAGCTAGTCTATACTTGATTGTGCGCATCACGTAGTAAAGCTAGCTTAGTAACCGAAACAAGAGCACATAATGTTTATAAAATATCATATCATGATTAGTAGAGGCCGATCTTTGATCGGGCAAGTGGGGGTGTGTAGACACCCCATCTTTGACTGTCCTAAAGACTTGGATGTCATCGATTGAGTACTCGATAATTGCGCATGTTCTCTCTCGTTTAGGATCCCCGGGGTTTTCGGCTGTGTGCCTTGCCTCTGAGTCTTTGAACTCACTTGGTTTTGTGCTTGTTTTAAGCCAAACCTTGGTGCCTCCTTTTGCCTGGAGGGAGAAGTAAGGGTGTAGACCACTTTTCGGCTACGTGCCTTGCCTCTGAGTCTTTGAACTCACTTGGTTTTGTGCTTGTTTTAAGCCAAACCTTGGTGCCTCCTTTTGCCTGGAGGGAGAAGTAAGGGTGTAGACCACTTTTCTCCCCTGTAGACCACTTTTGGTGGTCGGTCAGCTTGGGTGTGTGGTCGGTCGACCACCTTGAATGGTCGACAACCTGCCACCACCTTCTCCTCTTTGTGTAGACCACCTTTTCCCCCCTGTCGACCAGCTTTTGTCTCTATCAGCCACCTTGGGTGGTCGGTCGACTAGGTGGGGTGGTCGGTCGACCCCTGTAACTGGTCGACTGCCTTTCTTCTGCTTTTGCAGATATTTTTGGTGCCAGTTGTGCCAGCTGTTGGGCATAGAATGCATCCTCCCTACACGTGTAGGGAGGGATTCAAGCAAGCTTTGGCTTGCATTCTCTATATAAAGGGAGCTCTCTCCCCCTTCCAAGGGTTCAGATTTTTGAAGAGCAAAAATCCCCCTCTCTCCAGAATTCTCTCTCTATATATTTTAGTGCTTGAAAGTGGGATTTTTCCACCCCTTTGTAAAGGGACTCCTAGCCAAACACCACCATCATTGTGATGAGGTTCTTGGAGGTCATATTTAAGCTTTGAAAGCTGGTTTTGGGCTCAAGAAGTTGCTGTTCTTGCTGTTCTTGAAGGGTGAGTCCTATTCCCCCTTTTAAAGCTTTGTTTTGATTGCATACTTCGTTGCTTGAATTGGAACAATTCAACGAATGGATGTTTTAAAGCCCACTTTGCGAAGTGGCAAATCATGTTTTAAGCCCATCTTGTTTGATGGCAAATCCGAGTTTTAGCCCACTTGAGGGTGGCAAATTCAAACCATTTTTTGAAAGCAAACATGAGTTAAATTCGTTCCAAGTCTTGCGACTTAGTCTATACTTGCTTGTGTGTGTCACATAGTAAAGTTAGCTAATAACAGGAGAATAACACATAAAGTTTATAAAATCTCATATCATGATTAGTAGAGGCAGATCTTTGATCGGGCGAGCGGGGGTGCTCATTTCAGGACCTTCCCCTCTCGTACCCAAGTTCCCGAGCCAAGGCAACTTTGGTGATGACGGACACGTGGCCTTTGGCACGAGTCAGGGTTTCCTAAATTTCCCCAAAATAAAATATTTAGGTGGCGACTCTGTAATCTGGCAAAGCAGTCCAATTTTGGCATTATTTGATTTAAAATCTGATTTTCCAAAACGATTTATCGGATTGGACTCTTTGGTGTTTATTAGTCTCACATTGTACTTTGTGAGAATAGATTCAGAATCGTGACAGGAGTCCGAACCATAGGACCAATTCGAGCTCTCCGAAAGGGGGCGCGAAAAACTCACGCTACAATTCCTGGCAACTCTGCTGGGGACTTAGAGAACTTGACTCGAACTCATGATATGTTGTTTTATTTACATTTATGTGTTTCTTTGCATCGCATTTGCATTAGTGCACCTAAGTCACAGTGTTTGCCATCTGCTATTCCTGGACGGTTTGTCGGAGGCTCGCTTGGAAAAGCTTGCCATAAGGCCGACCGGTTGCAAGCTCTGGCACGATAGGAACACAACCCTTGGATCTGGACTACCGCTGTACCGTTTGATCCTCCTTTCACTTCTCGGTGTTAGGTGTGAGAGGTCTATTAGGTAGTCTTGCTGAGGTACCCCTTTTGACCAATCGACCTAGTTGCATATCGGAAGCCATAGAGACTGTTCCAAACTAGGATAGGTTGCTTACCCGAATGCATGATTGTTTGGAACCGCTGGTTTGCGTAGTGAATCCCTAGTTCCTGACGAGATTAGGACAGGGTAACCCTACCCCATCATAGGGGTGTTTTGGCTCTCACTTGCTTGATATGTGCTTTTAGAGTGAAACTCTGCAGGAATGTATGCATCAGTTGCAAGTCTGGGTATCAGTTTGATGGTATCAGTTTTGAGGCAGAGATTTGGCGCAGAAATCAGTGTTTGAGTATAGTCATCTAGCTTATGATTTCAACTGTGTGTTGTCCCTGTCTAAGCCAAGGTGCTGTGCATTTTTTTATTTTTTGTTTCTTTTTGCTTTATTTTTCTTTTTGCAAGGTAGTGTTTCACAATTGCGTCCGACGAAGCAGTTACCCCCCAAGCACTCTGGACTGGAGTAAGGCGACTTTATCGATCAGGGGATCTTGTGAGAGGACAACCAGCGTTTGCTTCGCTACCCCCGGTTACAAGACGGAGGAGAGTCAAGCATAATTCACCAGTTCGGCAGTTACCTTGATTCAGCGAAGTCCAGTTTTCTGCTTCCGCTTCGGAAAGAGAGTACACACCGGTTCTGATAGATCAGCACCCTATAGACAACATGGAGGATATGTTGCGTCAACTTCAACAGACCATTGAGGCAATGCAGCTGGATGCTGCTTGTCGAGCAGAAGTCACCACCCGCCAAGCAAAAATTGTAGCCTAGCAGGCTGAGTTGATCGCTAGGCTTTAGCAGCAGGAACCACAACAAGCAGCAGCTTCTGCTTCACATCCACCCCCAGCCAGGGTTCCAATACCCGGGGTTACGACCAATGTCTAGGAAAATGAGGACATTTCGGCAGAGCCAGTCCCACCCCAAAGTTCCAAAGCACCGGTTTACCCAACGGAGGCACCATTTGAGTTTGAGGTCGACCCTACTGCTCTGAAAGTGAGCAAGCTCGAGAAGCTTTTTAAACGAGCTCAAGGTGTTAATTTGATCCCGGATATGGAGGACAGCTATACAGATTTGGCGGTGACATTGCCGGATAGGTTTAAAATGCCACATATAGACTGCTTTGGTGGCTCGGGTGATCCCATGGTCCACTTACGGCTGTTTTCAGACATTCTACGATCGATGAGCCTATCCAGACTACAGAAGTTATCCCTCTTTGGTCGGACCTTGTCAGGTATCGCGGCCATTTGGTATGCTAAGCTTGAAGATTCCATGAAGAGGTATTGGAAAGAGATGGCCGAGGCCTTTATTGCTCAATACTCCTATAACACTCAAATCGAGGTCACAACTTGTGATCTCGAAGCAACTCGCCAAATGCTGAAGGAGGGCTTCTCCGATTTTATCACTCGTTGGAGGGCCAAGGCCTCCATGATGACCACTCGGCCAGCTGAAAAAGACCAGATTAGAATGGTGGTCCGTAATCTGCAACCGAGGCTGCTACAGAAGATGATAGTCTTACCTCTGCCTACCTTTGCTGACCTCCATGAAATAGGGGTGCAGATAGAGGATGCAATGAAATAAGGTCTGATAGACCATGAGAAAGACCAACCCATGAAAGCTTTTGCACGTGGTTCCAATGCGGCTACGAGTAGTAATGTAGCTGCAAAAACCTCTGATGTTGGTATGGTCACCACCACACCGAAAACTGCCACCCCTTTTGCCGGTACATCCGAAACCACCTCACAACCCGCAAAGCACCAACCCCGAGGCCAGAGGGCTTTCACCCCACTTTATATGTCTCTGTCTGCGGCCTTGAGGGTCCTGATCAAAAAAAGGCATCTAAAGCCCCTAGAGCCGCGCCCATTGCCTAATCCCCTCCCTCCTACACACAACCCGGCCAAGTACTGTGCCTTCCACCAATAGCATGGTCATGATACTGACCTATGCTTCAGATTGTGTCATGAGATTCAGGATCTCATTGACAACAAAGTGATAGCACCTCCTCAAAAGCCTAACGTCACTACAAATCCTCTCCCACCACATAACTAAACCCCTCAGGCAACTAAACCTTATCCAAACACTGGCCGTCCCATACGACCCCAGTATATACATCACCCCCTCCCACCTACCTAAGCCGGTGTTGTTTATCCTAGAAAGCGCAGATTTGTGCATGATGAGCACGCCCATATCCCAACCCGAACCTGAGGTGGTGGCTGTGGTAGAAGAAAGCATGCCTGATGGCTCTGTGAACCTAACTGAAGAAGACTACAACCCGTGTCGCTACATTGTGCCAACAAGTCAGGCCAGACCAGGGGTGGAGTTGCCGACGGGAATGGAGGTTAATGTAGTCTGGGAGGACGGACCGAGCCAGGCACTGGATGACCTAACTGAACTCCAAGAGGACATCAGTAATCTGCAGTTCTTCGATGAACAAGATCTGGGGAGTGTACAGATTGGCTGGTTTGACATGAACGGATCAACAGATAATACGGGGTGGCTCAGTGATGAACCAGATGTTGATAAGGGGTCTCAACCAAAGTAGGAACAGCTAGAAACAGAAATTGTTGTAACGGTCGGAATGGTCAATGACAAGGCAAAGTTGTCGGAGAGCACCGGCACTAAGAATTTTGCTCAGGAGCTGGGTATCATTTGTATAGCCGATACAGAATAGGAGGCCGCACTAAAGTGGTTCGAGTATGAAAGAACTGAGAGTGATTAGAAGATCAGAAAAGCCAAAGGCCCTGCGAGGATTGACCGTGTTGTGGATGCGGATGTACTTACAACCGAACTGGACAGTTGCTTGTTGGTTGCTGGAGAAATGTGTTGGGAAGATGATGATTTGCATCTTGCCCACACGGACGACGATTGGGGATAGAATCTGCCGGATGATACATGGTATTTCAAGGAAGTCGATCACATGACTCGGAGAGGGCGGTATTTTCAGCCCCCACACCTAGACCAACCAGAAGCGTCTGGGAAGGATAAAGAGGTAGAAAAACAGAAGGACAAACTGTTAGAGGAAAAAGCTATACTGAAGCAGCTAAAGAAAATTCAAGCAGACATATCCATTTGGGGATTGCTCGTGGCTTCACGGGTACACAGACAGGCTGTCCTATCAGCAATGGATAAGGCTAAGCTCTCAATTGACACAACCCCTGAGCAGTTAGTGGAACTGGTCTTCCCGGGAGGGCCTTCGCCGACTTTGACCTTTACAGATAAGGAATTGCTTCGTGAGGGCTCTAAGCATAACAAACCACTATACATCTCTGTTGAATGTAAAGAGAAGTGGGTACCAGTCGTCTTGGTTGATACCGGGTCTGCAATTAATGTGTGCCCGTCGCGCACGGCCTGTGCTATTGGCTTAAAGCCAGCAGACTTTGTACCAACGGCCCAGGTGATTCAGGCTTATGACAACACAAGTCGGGAAGTGATGGGGATAGTTCGGATCAGAACGAAGGTTGGCCCAACACAACAGGATATTGAGTTCCATGTCCTAGATGTTCCGGCCACGTTTAACTTACT
Organism: Camellia japonica; assembly: GCA_030407325.1. NCBI lineage: Eukaryota > Viridiplantae > Streptophyta > Magnoliopsida > Ericales > Theaceae > Camellia > Camellia japonica. The sequence continues at coordinate 46,200,427 of JAPPVO010000031.1, read as the reverse complement.
TCTTGGACGGCCGTGGCTGCACCAAGTGAAAGTTGCCTCTTCCACTCTACATCAGATGCTAAAGTACCCCCATGGGAAGGGGTTAGCTATTGTTTTTGGGAATTCTTCCATACATCCTCCGCCGGAAAACACTACACCAGTACTGGAAATTGTACACAGCAATAAGGATATCTTTTTGTCTAGGTTCACCTTGGCCGAGGCCCGAGTAGTGAAAGATATCCTGGCTATTGATGAGGGGTTGTACGTCAGTGCTCAATCCGTCTACCTCATGAATAAGCTGCAACATGTACCTGTAATGGGATTGGGAAGAAGCGGCCGGAAGGGCGTCGTTGCATTGGCCGAAGTGCCACATAACCCTCATACCCTTGGTCTCAGTTAGACGCCTACCAAAGAGGACTCGGTTCGGAAGGAAAAGGAAATGGTAGGAAGAGCCAAAGCTAAGCAAAGTTAGAAGCACTATGAGTTGGTGCATAGACCCATTCAAGGAACCCTGAACGGCCGCTTTGTTCGGGAATGGGAAGATTTCCCATTTTGCGGCTTTCCTGAGCCATGGCTAAATTCTGAAAAGCGGCGTTTGCCCGGCTTTGAGATCTTCTTCGACCTACAACTGCAAGGGGATGGAGCCACAGTGGAACAGACTAACCTTCCTACTGAGGCAGAACAGATTATAGAGGATGAGTCCAATGGCAGTGAACTCGAGATATTAGCAGCTCTAGCTTGTCTCCTTTCAAATCCTCAGATCAAACCGGAGAGCTTGGGGGGTGACTTCACCGTTTCCATGATTGGAGAGCAATTGGCTGTGGACCCTTCTGGTGGTGTTCTGGATGCATCTATCGCACCCTCCCTCGTTTGGCAGTTCGAGGAGGGATTTTTGTCCAGTAGTTCTGAATCAGGTAGTGAGCCGGAATCTGATTCCACAGAGTCCATGGAGTCGGAATCAAATTCTAGTTCTTCTGAGTCAGAGTCTGGTATTCCTGGGGTTGATAACCCAGACGCCGTTGTTTTGTCCAGGTCGTCTTTTTCTTTTTCTTTTGAGTCGGTTGTAACCAAAGAATTGGACGAGCTTGAAGTTGTGAATAAGAATGGTACCACTACTGTTTCTAAGTACTTTTCTATGCCACTTGTATATTGCATAGATCATGACTTTCAAAATTTTGATAAAAACGATGAGGAAGGAATTCCTCTAGTTGATGATCGAGAGGAGGAGAGGTTTGTAAAACCCCTAGTTGATGAAATCATTTCAATTAACGTGGGTCTTGAGAAGGATCCGTGTCTGGTCCAGATCGGGTCCACGTTGTGTTCGGAGGAACGCGAGCGCTTAGTCACTTTATTAAAAGATTTCAAAGATGTTTTTGCGTGATCCTACGAAAACATGCTTGGAATCAACCCAGAGACTGTACAGCATCGGATCCCTCTTGACCCTGAGGCCCGACCCATCAAGCAGAAGCTTCGGAGAATACGCCCGAATTGGGCTTTGAAAATCAAGGTAGAGGTAGATGCAGGATTCTTGCTAGTATCTGAGTATCCTACTTGGTTGGCCAACATTGTTCTGGTACTGAAGAAAGATGGCAGAATTCGGATGTGTGTAGATTTTAGAGATCTAAACAAACCTAGTCTGAAGGACGACTTTCCTCTACCTCACATCGACGAATTGGTGGACTTCACCGCAGGCCATGCGTTGCTCTCTTTTATGGATAGATTTTTCTGGTATAACCAGATCTTGATGGCACCCGAGGATAGAGAGAAGACTGCCTTCACCACGCCGTGGGGAACCTACTATTACAGGGTGATGCTGCTCTGTTTGAAAAATGCTGGGGCTACTTATTAATGGGCTGCAACCACGATCTTGCATGATATGATCCACAAAGAGGTCGAGGTGTATGTGGACGACATGATTGTCAAGTCTAAGGAAAGAGAGGGCCACTACACCGCCTTAAAGAAATTTTTCCAACGGATCAGAGAATGTCGGTTGCGACTAAATCCACAGAAGTGCACTTTTGGTGTCACAACAGGGAAGATGCTAGGGTTCTTGATTACACAAAGTGGCATTGAGGTCGATCCTTCCAAAATCAAGGCCATCCTAGAAATGCCACCACCAAGGACTGAAAAGGAGGTGTGAAGCTTTCTAGGTAAAGTGCAATTCATAAGACGGTTTATTACAAAATTAACCTGGACTTGTGAACCACTATTTGGTCTCCTCCAGAAAGGAAAGAAATTCCAATGGGATAACCGATGCCAGGTTGCTTTTGAGCAGATCATGCAGTATCTAAAGAACCCACCTGTGTTGTCACCGCCAGAGCTGGGGAAGTCGTTGATTTTGTATCTATCAGTAACCAACACGACAATAGGCTGCATGCTTGCGCAAGAATCTGAGGGTAGAGTCGCAAAGACCATCTATTACCAGAGCAAGAAGATGTTGGAATATGAGACCCGTTATACCCCTCTGGAGAAGGCTTGCTTAGCCTTGGTATGGGCTACCAGGAAGTTGAGGCACTACCTGTTAGCTCACTCCGTAATTCTGGTTTCGAGATTAGATCCCATCAAATATCTCTTCGAAAAACCAACACTTACGGGTAGGCTAGCTCATTGGTTGCTCCTTCTCTACAAATTTCATTTGAAGTATGTGACTCGCAAGTCTGTGAAGGGGAGAGCGATAGCAGAGTTCCTAGCCGATCACCCGGTGGAGGGAGATGAAGCAGTAGAGTATTTGTTCCCAAATGAGGCTATTTCGCAGCTCGAGGAAGAGATTTGGACCATGTACTTTGACGGAGCGTCTAATCAGTACGGTTATGGGATAAGGGTGTTACTGATAGCGCCCGACAATTCCCATATACCTTTAGCTTTCAAACTCCGGTTCAAGGTATCTAACAATGAAGCAGAATATGAGGGATGTATCTCTTGCTTGAAAGCCTCCGTAGAACTAGGGGCAAAAAGGTTGGACGTCATTGGGGACTCGAACCTGGTTGTGTCTCAAGCAAAAGGAGACTGGAAGGTTAAAGAAGAAAGGATGAAAATCTATCACCAAACTCTGGACGTTCTGATTCCCAGGTTTGAGAAGGTAAGCTTTACGCATCTGTTAAGAGAAAACAACAAGTTCGCTGACGCCTTATCAACTCTATCTTCCATGATAGACATCCCTTTGAGAGTTCGGATGCGTCCGATCATTATTGAACAAAAGTATGTGCCGACCTACGAGACCATCGCCGCAATAGATGAAGTTCAAGATCAAAACCCCTGGTATTATGACATCTGGAACTTCTTGGAAAAGGAGGCTTATCCACTAAGAGCAAATGCCAAAGATAAAAGGGCAATACGGGGAATTGTTGCTCAGCTGATCGTCTGTGGGGGTAAGTTCTACAAATGAGGCCATCTGGGAATGCACAAGATGTGCGTTGATACAGAAGAGTCAAAGCGCCTAATGGAGGCCATTCACAGAGGAGAGTGCGGATCGCATATGAGAGGAGTAATGCTAGCTCGAAAGATTCTCAGGCAGGGTTATTACTGGTCAACCATGGAGGAGGATTGTATCGGTTTTGTTCGGCGATGCCACAAATGCCAAATTCATGCAAATCGCATGAACATCCCGCCGACAATGCTGTACAACATGACTTCACCATGGCCATTTTCAGTCTGGGGAATTGATGTTATTGGGGCGGTTATGCCAAAAGGTTAGAACGGGCATGAGTATATTCTGGTGGCGATAGACTATTTTACAAAGTGGGTCGAGGCCCAATCCTATGCAGTGCTGAAAGCATCGCACGTAGCCAAGTTCATCAGGAATAATATCATCTGTCATTATGGGGTCCCAAATGAGATCATTTCAGACAATGGTTCCCACTTCAAGAAGGAAGTGATCGACTTATTGGAGAAATACAATGTGGCTTTTCATAAGTCATCCACATATCGGTCGTAAACCAATGGAGCTGTTGAGGCCGCCAACAAGAACATAAAGCACATTCTACAGAAGATGGTGGAAACCTATAGGGATTGGCTAGACAAGTTGCCATTTGCTCTCTGGGGCTACGGGACATCAATCCGAACATATACTGGGGGAACTCCGTATTCTCTGGTTTATGGAATGGAAGTTGTTCTGCCGATCGAAGTTGAAGTTCCGTCGCTATGGGTTATGGCTGAGTGCCAAATAGTAGAAGTGGATTGGCAGCAGAGCAAGTTAGAGGAACTAATGTTGTTCGATGAGAGAAGGCTGAGAGCACTGTACCACGTCCAAGGTTATCAACGCAGAATTGCCAAGGCTTTCAACAAGAAAGTTAAGTCCAGGAATCTGAAAGAAGGAGATTTGGTTCTCAAAGACAACCGAGCTCCTATCCATGACCCTAGGGACAAGTTCAGACCCAATTGGACTGGTCCTTACATTATCAAATCAATCTGGTCAGGTGGAGCTGTCATTCTTATGGACCTAGATGGCTTTGAATTCTCCCAACCGACCAACATGGACAAGTTGAAGAAATACTATCCTTGAGAGGCTCTCTAGGCCGAAAACCCGAAAGGGCGACCTAGGCAAAAGTTAGAGCACAAAAAAATTAGAAAAAATAAAAACTGAGCTCGCTAGACCGAAAACTCGAAAGGGCGGCCTTGGCAAACGTTAGAGTGCAAAAGGAGAGTGTTAATACCTGAGTGAACCCAAACCGAACTACATAAGACTCGATTCCCATTTTTGGGATACGTAGGCAACTTCATTATGAAGTCTAGCCATAAACACTTCCAAATCAACCGCGTCCCTGAGTTTGTTTTGGTCATCTTGGTCTTTTCTGCATCCAGGAATTCGGTTGTGGTCTTCACTGAGAGCTGGTTACAGAGCAGTGAAGTACAGTGCTATTCGGACAAGGGGCAACTTTTCATTTGCTGAATTTGGGGTTGTACTTCTCAAGGATAGATTCCGAGTGTGTCCAGTTGCAATCCTTATTGAAAATGGTTTTGAAAAGTTTTAATAAAAGTTTATTTTATTCAAATTAATCTTTTTACAACTTAGATCGTTTTTAGGCCAAAAGGGAAAATTTTCAGTGCCCACAACCTTTAATTTCATTGATTTCAATACAGAGTTCTCTACCTCTTGATACAAATCAAATTTGCTTTTTATTACATTCGAAAGGAAAACTTGAAAGTACAAATTAAAGCAATAAACTTGGGGCATCGATGAGTTAGGTGTTCCTGCGTCCCCTTCCAGAGCTTGTGGAAGCTTCAGATGCTAAGGTAGGCCTGGTTTGTGCCTTATCCTCAAGCCAAGCTATGCATTCGCCAGAAAAGGCGCAACTGAAATTGGGAGCGGGAGCCAAAAGTTCTCTTGTCCTCCATGCAGTGGGATATCAAGCAAGTTGTGAACCTCAGATCAGAAATGAAACCGGGTACTCTACCCCCTCTTCTTGACAAGTCTGGTCATGTCCAAATTGACGCATGAATCGAAATGGAAAGTAGAAGACACAGTGTGTCAAGCCGATCAATTGAATGCCAGGTTATTGAGACATGTTGTAGCTCATCTCGGGAAGATTAAACGAAGAGCAATGCCAAATAATGTCAACTGCAGACCTGTTGCACATCCAATGGCACCACCACCCCTTATTCAGGAAATCGACTAGCCGTTGGCGAAAGAAATAGCCTTGTGCTGAATAGGCAGGGAAAGAGTCCACCACTTTCAACCTGTCCATGAGCCATATCTGGGGAGGGATGAAAAATAAGAGAGATTAAAGAATAGAGAGGTGTGTATGGAGAGAAAAGTGAGAAAGGGTTATGAGCGAAAAATAGAGCCCAAGTGCCGAGTGATGTGAGAAATACATGTAAGAAGGGTGGGAAACATTACCTACAAAAGTAGTGGACTTCCTGCAAACTTGGTTGTCTTTTGGCGATGAAAAGCATCCAACCCCATCAAAGTCTCCGCCAATACCATGCCAATGCAGCTCTTGCCCTCTTTCAAGCCTTGGGCCACTTCGATCAAGCAAATGTTAGACCCTCCGAAGCCAGGGGCAAGCAGGAAATGGGCCAACATACACAAGTAGGGGGCATGCTGTCGAAAACTTTGCCAAAGACGATCTCCACGGTCGCTAGCATTAGAAAATCGATGAATGAGACTGGGAATATCCATCTCTACGTTGTAAACCAAGGATCGAGCATCATGTAAAGTGAGCCCACACATCCTTCCTAAAGCCTGGATGTGACTAAAACGGGACTGGGGCAAAATTTCCTTGTCACACTGGGATTCCATCAAGAGTTGGAATTCTTCAATCGTGGGGCATATCTCTTGTCCCCCGAAATTAAACACATGTGTAACCAGGTTCCAACATCTAGCCGCGGCATGAAGAAACGAAAAACACAGCGAGGTACGACTCAGCGGGAATAGTGCATTTATCCCGAAACCTCAGAAATTCACTTTTTCCGAACCATCTAAAGTCGTAATCCAAGTTGAGATTTTTTCGACGAAGAATGGCTCCATTTGGGGCAAAAACAGAGCTGGAATGAAGAAACCACAAAGCTGGACCTTTTGTAGAAGATAAGGCACTGAGTGGAAGACAGGTGTCAGCAATCTAGAGACCCCTTGCATCAATGGCCGACCGGCCACCTTTAGTAGTCGACCGGCCACTTTTGGTGGCCGACAGTCACCACTAAGTGGCCGACAGCCCCTATTTGTGCCCAGCAAAATCCCTTTGGCCTTCCTGTGTGTGGAGGATGCTGAGAACCTGTGTTTTTGTTCTATTCTTGATGCATTCTGCCGTTTTGTTTTAGTAGTTTTGTTGAGTCGCTCTCGAGTTGTTTCACTTTGTTTATCGAGTTGTTGTATTGCTTATCGAGTTGTCATTTTGTTTATCGAGTTGTTGCATTAGTTGTTCATCGAGTTGTTTTATTTTGTTTGTTATGTGTTGGTCGGTTCATTACCTAACTAAGCAATTGTCAAGACAATTTACAATATTCAATTTCCATCAATCCCGTTTTTGTGTAAAATGGTGCAATGCAATGCTCAGAATATCAAATGCAACACGTTTTCATCAAAAAGCTGTTTTCATTCCAATCATGGTTTCTTTTTACAAAAGAGTACAAGTTTTTAAGAAAAAAAACTGCCTAAAGTTGTACAATGTGCTAATACTACTAGCAAAAAAGAAGCAAAGCAAAAACACATGAATCAATGCTGGCTAGCTCAAGCTTTAGAGGCCCTCTTCATCCTCTTCCTCGGCAGAGTGGACTCTGCAGAGCTACCCCCATCTGCACCACTGTCTGAACCTGATGTAGAACCGAAACCAGAGTCGTCATCCTCTGCATCAAAACTTGGCTTAGCCTCATCTCCACTAGCAAAATCCGAGTCAGCATCATCGTCTTCGCTCTCGAATGACTCGTCATGCTGATCGCTAGCCTCTTCGGTCTCGTTGGTCTCATCATCATCACCCATGATAGGCTCTCGACGTCTCCCTCGGTCTCATGCCAGAGCCTATCTCTCTCTCCCTACTGCTGGAGGGGACACTAATGGTCTTGCTCCTACTGCCGCTAGTCCTGTCGGTAGAGGTGTGACCTTGAAAAATAGTTTGAATATGTCAGCCACAGTAGGTGTATCATATGCAAGTATCATGTGCAGAATGAGTACATGCAGAAGTCAAATATGGCGGATGAATGCAATGTGTCAGATGTGATCTATACATGCAATGTATCAGTGTAGTATGGGGACATGTTAAGTTGAGATGTCAGTTTCAGTATATCAGCAGAAATATGATGACTGAAATGCAAGAAAACTGGAAATTACCTGAATGCCGTGGGAACCGAGTATCGCCTCCCTCCTTAAGATCATGCCCATGAATGAGGCTAATATCTCGAGTAACCCCTCGACGTACCTTGTGGAGGGCTGCAAATGCAAGTTGGAATGATTAGTGTTTGGAATGAATGAATGTCTAAGTATCTGAGCGAGAAGGGAAAAAATGATAGTTGTAGTACATACCGAAGGTGAATCAGGAGTCCTGACATATCGGTGACCAGGCAACGGAGGCTCAATCGGGATCTGATAAGGCTCTCCAGAGTACCGCCAACCTGTCAGCTCGATTGGAAGCTCTGGCCATCCGAAACTCTACTTAGCGGGACGCATCCCTCTAGCCCTGCCCCTCAGTGTTCAGGCCCTGCTCGTCGAAGGGGCATCAGCTGCCCTCCCTATATGAGCACGAATACCTGTCAAGGGAGGCATGAGATGCGTTTGGATATAAGTCATATAGTCTCCCTCCTCAAGGAAAAACTTTGTATCCTGAGGGGAGAGACTCTCTGTGGCTCGCATGGATGGTAGAGGTGATATGGGAACCGACTATAATGGCACACCTAGCGTCTAGCGCATGAAACGCTCACCTAGAAACCAAGCTCGACCTACTGGCCCCTAAAGCACGAGTCGATAGCTGGAAACACCCCAAGCGCCGATGAACTGATATTTGACCCCTTTTGGCATCGTCGCCCATGGCTGCCATGAGATCTGCAGACAGCAAGTGTATGGATTGATTAGTTGATATTAGATATGCAATATAAATTGGAGCTGAAAGTAGAAAGAACTGTGAGTTTTTTGAGTTCCCTCTACTGCCCTCACTGTATTGAAATACTGGCGAAAAAATGAAAGGCTCTCGGGTCCTCGGCTGACATCTCCCGTCATACCGATGAGAGTATGGCACCCGGGGAGGCATCTCGACCTCTGGCTCTAAGGCAAGCATCGAAAAATAGGTGTACACCCACAGCTATGTAAAAGCAAGAAGGCGACAGTGAGAATATAGAATACACAGATAATGCTAAAAGTAGAGTATGTGTACAATGCAGAATGCAGAGGATACAGAATACAGAGAAAATGCGGTATGTAGTGCAGTGCATAGAAAGTACAAGTGCAGAGCAGAAATTATACTATGTGTGTGCAGTGTACAGAAAGTGCAAAGCAGAAAGCACGGCAGAGAATGTTAAGCAGAAAAGTAAAGCATACCTCTCAGGCTCTCCAATAGTTGCCAACTCTGTTCCCACTCCTGCGGGAGGTTGAGCTCACGTAGTAGTATAGGGTAGCGAGGCCAGCGCCGCCCCAATTGTAATGTCGGACCTGAGATAAGCCCACCAAAGCACTCAGAAGATATAGCCCAACTGTGTTCACCCTGTCGGTGAATAAGGTAGTCCCAAAGAGGAACATCAGGAATCCTCGGGCATACTGCTCGATCTCCTCTACAATCTCCGAAGCTATCCCTCTGAACTGGTCTGCGAACTAGGTGTACCAGACCATCCCTGATCAGAAGATAGGTGGGTGTGCCCCAAGCAAATAGATCCAGGTGGTCTCCCACTCGCCCATGTCAATATCGTATCGGATCGGCCGGCCTCCTACCTCGATGCCCGTCAGCATGGCAAAATCATACGGGGTCATCGTCATATCCCCGGCGGTAGAGAAATGGAAAGAGTTGGTGGTATCCCACCATCTCTCTACCAGTGCACCCAGGAGGGTCCTACTCGCCATGAGGTGCGACAGCCCCGTGAAGAACAAACCAAACCCCGCCTCGTCGACGATCTAGCAGACACCGTCGGGGAGGTCCATGTACCACTCCCTCGCTGATGTGGACCCATATCCTCAAATAAAACAAGAGTCTACCTGTGTTCAGAATGAGCGAACAAATGGCAGTGTAAGAAATGCAGTGTGCACATGTGTTCAGAATGAGCAAATGAAATACAGTGCAAAGATGCGGGCTATGCAGAAAATGTAAAGTACACTGTGGAAAATGTAAGAATACCGTGTATATCTCAGAGGCGTCGTGAGATAAGTGAGACTCCGGCTCTCGCAACAAGAGATCTACTGGTGCGCTTCGTGCAAATCCACTGAAATGACAGACTGTACTGGGCGGTAGTACATGTGCCTCGGGATGGTATCTCTCCAGGTCAAAAGGTCAGACTCTGGGTGGTACTGGTATATACTCAGGATCTCCCTCAATTCCTGGAGAACCTCTGTCGTGAGGAATGTCATCTGCCATCTGGAAAGAAGGTGACAAAGTAGGCGAAAATGAGCAAAATAGGTAGAAAATGCCAAAAGTAAAAAAAAATCAACTCTCGGAGAGAGAAAATGGGAGAACAAGTCAAAGCCCGGGAAAAGGCGTCAAACTCAAGATGACGGAAACAAATCTCAATTGGCGAAAATGGAGAAAAAAGCTCCGAAAACAAATTTCAATCAGTTCAAAACGGAGGAAATCGAGAGGTTTTAGCGAATCAACTTCGCGTAGGGCATTGGAAAATGCGTATAAAGCACGAATCTAGGAGGAAAAAGTGTCTAGGGAGGAAGATAAGGTATTTTCGGCACTGTGGGTGTGAGAAAATGTGACTTGGAAAGGTGTATTTAAAGATCTCTATGCAAAAAGACCGAAATGGCCCAAGTTTGCCAAAACTAGCCGACCGGCCACTTTAAGTGGCCGACAACATCATCAAGTGGCCGACATGCTTCCAGTGTGCTCCCTGTGTGTTTTTATGCTGTTTTGTGTCCTGGGTTCTCGAGAAAGTTCACTTTTCAGCTCAAAGTGTCTTTGCGGGAGTTTCGAACCGTGTCTTCGATGCATAACTCATCGTCAGCTGGCATGAACGAGGTGTATCCTTTTGAAATATACTGTAACTCCTCCGAGAGGTAAATTGGAGGTTGCAACTGAATCGGTTCTATTAAGGCACATTTTTTTTATCGTTACATAGCACGTGCACTGCTTTATTCGGTGTTTTGCATCGAACAAGCTATTGATGTTGCATTGAATATACATCGTTATTATTGTGCATAGAGTATGTATGTTGCGTTGCATTACACATGCTCTCATGTTTGTATAGAATATGTGTGTCGCATGGTATTGCATTGTTTATGCCCGTGCATTCGCATAGAAAATGTTTGTACCTATTGCATTGAACATGCATTTTGGTGTTGCATAGAATATGCTCTCGCTTGCGATGCAAAGAATATGCTTTTGTTTTGTTCCTTGCATGCTGTGCATGAAACATGCCTCTAACATTGAGTTACGGTTATTCGTTTTGCATAGAAAATGCATTCTTATTGTATTGTACCTGTTAAGTTTCTTTCTTATGCAACCAGACGATATTGTATGTACGGTTCATTCAAAGCAGGTGCAACCAAACGATATTGTATGTACGGTTCATTAAGAGGAATTCCATATGAGATCATTCCAATCCCTTGAACTCCTTGTCTTGGTTAGAAACACTCGGGTATGCCCGGTGTTTACGCCACCCCTTGTTTTGGTTAGAAACATTAGGGCGTGTCCCCGATGTTTATACCACCCTCCGGTTAGAAGCGTTTGGAACGTGTTCCGACGCTTATCCCCCTTGTTTTGGTTAGAAACATTGGGGCGTGTCCCCGATGTTTATACTACCCTCCGGTTAGAAGCGTTTGGAACGTGTTCCAATGCTTATACCCCCTTGTTTTCGTTAGAAACATTGGGGCGTGTCCGCGATGTTTATACCACCCTTCGGTTAGAAGCGTTTGGAACGTGTTCCTATGCTTATACCCCCTTGTTTTCGTTAGAAACATTGGGGCGTGTCCCGATGTTTATACCACCCTCCGGTTAGAAGCATTTGGAATGTGTTCCGACGCTTATACCCCCTTGTTTTGGTTAGAAACATTGGGGCGTGTCCCCGATGTTTATACCACCCTCTGGTTAGAAGCGTTTGGAATGTGTTTCGACGCTTATACCCCCTTGTTTTGGTTAGAAACATTAGGGCGTATCCCCGATATTTATACCACCCTTCGGTTAGAAGCGTTTGGAACGTGTTCCGCTGCTTATACCACCTTGTTTTGGTTAGAAACATTGGGACGTGCTCCGATGTTTATACCACCCTCTGGTGTTTGCACTGCTCTCTTTTCCCTCTCGCGCGAGACGCGTTAGGACGCTTTCGTTAAAAGCATCCAGACAGATTCCAATGCTTGTGTCGCTCTTTGTTTGGTTACATAATATTTGGATGTATTTCAATTGTTACCCTTGTTCTCTGTGGTTCGGAATCTTGGGGTGTGTCCCTAGGTTCACACCATCTCTCTCATCGCATGTGCCATGCATTAGGATCTTGTTTCACGCCTCAGGTGCACCCGAGAGTTGTGTTGTTCTTTGCCTATCCTGCGTGATGCGTAGTTAAGCCTGCATAATTTTCTTACATCCTTTCTGCATGAAATGTGGTTTGGTTCATGTGTACTTGCTTATGTACGAGTTTGTTATAGCATTTCTTTGCATAACATTGCATCTAGATGTTTCGTTACGGCCTTATTGCATGATCATAAGTTATGTTCTTACATCGTGCATATCATTTGCATCTTGCCCCAAAACTACACTGGTTTGAGTCCTTGCAAAGGGATACGTAGGCAGCCTGCGGGTACAACCGTTCTTTGTTTTGTTTGGTTGTTTGTCTGAGTCTTCGGCCTTGTGAAAAATGGGTCGTCTTTGGGCTTTGACATTCACCCCCGTCATTTCATGACTTTCAAGTTCTGTCAAAGAGGGGCAACTGTAGACACCCCATTTTTGACCGACCTCAAGACTTGGACGTCATCGTTTGTCCACTCGATGATTGTGCTTGTTTGTGCTTGTTTTGAGCGCCCAAAGTTCTCGACAGAACGCATTGTCTTTGAGCCTCTAAACCCATTTTGTTTTGTGCTTGTTTTGGGCCAAACCATGTTGCCTCTTTCCTGGAAGGGAGAGGGGCCTTGTCGGCCACTTTTTGTTCTTGTCGACCACTTGAAGTGGCCGGTCGGCTAGTTGAAGTGGCCGACGACTATTTGTCCCCTTTTTCAGATATTTGTTTGCCAGCTGTGCCAGCTGTTGCTCACTGAAGTCCATCTCCATACACATGTATGGAGGGACGAATACAAGCTCTAAGCTTAATTTTCTATATATAGGGGATGCTCTCCCCCATTCGAGAGGTTCGTTCTTTTGGATCAAAATTTCCTCCCTCTCTCTCTAGAATTCTCTCTCCCTTCTTGCTTTGTGCTTGATAGTTGATTTTCTCTACACATTTGCACATCAAGTCCAAACCAAATTGGACCACCTTGGAGCTGAGGTCCCTTAGAGCCTAATTTAAGCTTTTGGAAAGAGGTTTGAGCCTAAAAGGGTGGCTGTTTTGTGCTGAGCTTCAAGAGGTATAAGAGTTACCTTGTAGGCTTTGTTTAAATCAATTGATTTGCCATCTTTTTACACAGTTTTTGGCCTAGTTTTCAACTACAAAAAGCTCTGATTTTTAAGCCTTAACATATTGGTTTGAAGTCATTTTGTGCTAAGGGGTAGTCCACCCTTCTTGTTGCTTATTTGTGTGAGCTTTTGTACTATCTTTTAGCATATTCAAATCAAACTTTTTGGGCCTTTAAACCACTAAAATTTAGAGTTATTTCAGTGGTGGAAAGCATGTTTTGAAGTCCAAAATGGAGGGGTTAGCCTCCCCTCCTTGTGTCTTGCTTCCATGCCTAGGTTGCTTTACATGTTAGCTTGATTTTCTAGCTTAACTTAGCTTATTCAAGCATGTTTTAGGCTCTGTTTTGGGCTGGTTTGGTCACTTGAGACTCGCTTTGTATGCTTGTAGTGCAATGGTGCTTGATAGTCTAGTTTGTGCTATGTTTTGGCCTCTTATTCTAGCTATCTTTAGCTTACTTCAAGCATGTTTTAGGACTCCTTTTAGGCTGTCCTAAGACTATTTTGAAGTGTTTGTACCTTTTGAGCTTTGTACTGCATGTCCATAGTGTAATGGTTTTCACTAGTTCATTGTTCCAAAGCTTTAAGCATGAGGTGCTTGAATTGTTTGCATGTTGTAGTGTTATTTTGTGTGTAATCTCAGCATCATAATCTCTATCACCCTCTCATTCGTCTCACTTTCAATCGCTTTTGAGAGTTGTTTCAAGTTTGGAATCCTTTAAGCTTGAGATAGAATTTATACTTAATGGTTTTAATCTTCTTTTGGGGGTTTCTACTAACCAAAGGCATGACCTCTCTCTTGCCTTAAATTATCCCTTGGTTGACACTTCTTTCTCTTTAGAAGACTCTCACCTTGGACTTAATCGATTAAGGATTAATCGGTAATGTAAAATGAGTAAACAAAATGAACAAAGTAAAAGAGGCAAGATTGAGCATGTTTGTGTTGCATTGCATGTGTTCGGATCGGACGTTAATCCGAACCTGAGAGAATTGAGACATTTCATACTTCAAGTGATAAAACGTGCCACTTTTCTTAGTCACCGTCACCCTTGATAATGCATAATAGGGTGGTGGTCCTTCGAGTCTTGTTTGTGCACTCATTAAGATTATACAAGCTTGGTTTTCAAGCCATCATGCATTGAAAATGCTTGGTTAATGGCTCAAAAGGCCAAGAGTTACCCTCCTTTGAGTTTGTATAATGATAAGGAGGGCAACAATACACGCATTCCTTGAAAATACATTGATTTGCCTCTGTTTGCTCTCTATTGCAGCAAAAGGAGAAGTCCAGGGATGTGGGGGCCGACCGGCCAGTTTTAGTGGTGTAGACCGCCCCGAAACTCCGCTTCGGGCGCAAGGGCGCGAATTGTAGTTCTTAGCTACTACAGTTCGGACTCCTGTCACGGTTCTGAATCTAATCTCACAAAGTGCAATGTAAGATTGATAAATCACCAAATAGTCCAAATCCGGCAAATCGTTTTGGAAAATCGATTTTAATCAAAAAGCGCGAAACATGGACTGCTTTGCCAGATTTTAGAGTCGCCACCTAAATATTTTATTTTGAAAAATTTAGGAAACCCTGACTCGTGCCTAAAGCCACGTGTTCGTCATCACCAAAGTTGCCTTGGCTCGGGAACTTGGGTACGAGAGGGGAAGGTCTTGAAATGAGCACCCCCGCTTGCCCGATCAAAGGATCGGCCTCTACTAACATGATATGTTGTTTTTGAAAACACATGCGCTCTTATTCTGGTTTATTAATCTAACTTACTATGTGATGCGCACAGCATAGAAGTATAGACTCAATCACTCAAATTGGAACAAAACATCTCATGTTTGTTTGTGAAAATGGGTTGAAAGTGCTACTTGCAAGTAGGCTAAGACGCGGATTTGCCACCCTCAAGTGGGTTTAAAACGCACATTTTGATGAATTGTTCCAATTCAAGCAATGAAGCCTTCATCCACAAGCATTCATGCAGTTATAGCAATTAAGCAAATAGCCTCATGGCAAGCATGCTATCATGGCAACACTTACATATATGCAAGGATGCTAAAGCGTAAACACTCATAGTGTACTCCGAGCCAAAAAAGAAGCTAGCTAGTAATCAATGCATGATCCTGGCTATGTTAAGATGCCTAATGCAACACATGTAAAAATGCAACTAGAATAGGCTCGGCTATTCTAAGATGGCATATGAATGCAACATTGATAACATTCTTTGAAACACGTATTCAAGAAAGTGTATTGAAATACAATGCAGTTTGAATGATGCACCGAACCCGGTGCATGCAAGACAAAATGAATGATGCACGCATGCAAAGCATAAGTATGCTAATTGAAACATGGCCTAAAACTAACCATCGAAAGCAGGTAAGTAAAAAGGAGAAGAAATAGGGGTTGGAAGACATGCATCACACACACGCATGCTTATTACAATATTTGCCCTCTCGACGGAGGGCCCAAATAATAAGCTAACTAGCTAATCTAAGCTAATTAAACTAATTATTACAAATCAAAACTAACTAACTATTCCTAGTCAACTAATTAGTTATTACAACACAAATTGGTTAGTTAAGCGCATTAACTAATTAAGTACAAAACCAAAGCATTAGCTAGCTAAGCAAAGCAGCTAAGTAAAGCTGTAAAAAGAGGTACTCGGGGCGAGGGGTGCATGCATGCTCGGTTGCCTCGTTCGGAAATCCATTACTATGCCCTAACTTGCCTCTATTTGCATTTGATCTCAGAACACTGCACAAACCTCCAGATAGCTTCTACTCCATCATGGAGACCTCCAGGAAGGCTGCCGACCACTTAATGGTGTTGTACACTACCTATAGACTACCTACACATGCTGTAGACCAGAAAAAGTGGTCAGCCAACCACTTTTACTGGTCTGCCGACCAGAAAATACTGCCAAGCTCCAATTTGCTGCAACAGAGAACAAGAAGGGGCACAGCAGTGTATTTGCAAGGTATGTGTGCACAACCACCCTCCCTATCATTTCTCAAGCTCAAGGGAGTGCGGTTCTCGACTCTCGGGCCACCAACCGAGCATCGCAATGCATGATGGCCAAGAAGCCAGGTTTGCACAATTCAATGTCAATGAATGCACAAATAACACAATAAGAGCCTTAACCTCTATCATGCATGATCAAAAGGGTCGGTGACCGAGAAATGAGGCACGTTACATCACTTCAAGTATGAAACGTCCATCGTTTCTCATGTTTGGATTAACGTTCAATCCAAACAACAATGCAATGCAACAATCATTCCAAACAACATGCAAACAACATAAACATGTCAAGTTAGAGTCCTTAGGCATGAAAGCTAGTGAAGGATACAACACAAGGGCTATGTAATGCAATACTCCATGGACCAAACTAACCCCAAATAGACCTCATGCATGCCAAGACAAGGGCCAAAATGCTTTGAAATAATGGCATGGAAGGCAAGATGGTAATGCTCATGCAATGGCTCATCAATTAAGCATAAGAGCACAACTTTCAAACATAATGAAGAAGTGACAAATGTGAGAGTGTAGCTACACTACATGCACTGAAATCATGTGTGAAATGATGCCAAATCATCCAAACAACACAAGCATAGCATGCAAGAGGGCCTAAGGCACAAGGCTACCAAAAGGACTACACAAGAGGCATGCAATACATGGCAAAATGATTGAACCAACCATAGACAGAGCTCAAATAGGTCAAAACAAAGACCAAAACATGCTGAGATGGTGTTCACAAGTCTAGGCAAGCAAGCATACACATTGGCCCATAAGCGAGACACAAATGCACAACTCTTGAGAGCATTGAAAGAGTGACACATGTGAGTGTATGACCATGAAACATGCTCTAAAATCATGTATCAAATGATACTAAATCATGCAAATAGCCCAAGCAATGCATGCTAGTGGACTCAAAACACAAAGCTAGTGAGCAAGAATGAACTATGGCTATACAAAAGCAAGGCATGCATGACCCAAAACACTTAAATCAAACCTAGAGCATGCTAAAACATGGCCAAAAGCTTGCCAGAGTGGAGCCAAAAACATGCTAGAATGATGGTCCAAAGCATGATGCTTGTTGGGCTAGCAAGGAGGATTACATTACAAGTACATGAAGCATGCAACAAGTGATCAAACCAACCCAAAACAGAGCTAAGGCATGCTGAAATAAGGTCTAATACATGCTAAGATGGAGCCAAAACATGCTAGAAAGACATGCTACTTTGATGAGCCAACAAGGTAAGCAACCGAGACACAAGGAGAGGGGATGACCCCCTCCTATTTGGTACCTCAAAACACACTTTCCACCACTGAAATTCCTTTGAGTTTCAGTGGTGAGAAGGCCAAAAAGAGGTGGTCCCAATAGCTTAAAAGGATAGCTCAAAACAAGGCAAAATAAGGCACAAAAGGGAGTGGACCACTCCCAACACCAAAGAAGCCTCAAACAAACATTTCAAACACTTGAAAATGAAGCTCTTTGCAGTAGAAAGTTAAGCCAAAATAAGCATGCAAATAGGGCCAAATAAGCAATGAACACAAAGCTTAAAAGAGGGCTAGAGACTCACCCTTGAAGAACGACTTCAAGACAACAACTCCAGCAGCTTTTCTGAGCTAAAAACCAACTCTTTAGTCCAAACAAGACCCTCAGGTACCTCAGCAACAAGAGTGTGGTGTTTCACTAGGTGTTTGTGTGCAAAAGTGTGAAGAAACTACGCTTTTAACCACAAATATAGAGCAAATAGAGCAATATAGAGATAAAGATATATGTATAACCCTAATGCAAAATTAAGAACCTGAGCCAAGAGAAAGGAGGCTCCCTTATATAGAAATCCATGCTCCAAGCTTATTTGACAAGCTAGAGGCTCCAAGCAATCCCTCCATACACGTATGAGGATGCTTTCTGTGCCCAACAGTTGGCACAACTGGCAAGCA
This sequence comes from Camellia japonica, assembly GCA_030407325.1. Taxonomy (NCBI): domain Eukaryota; kingdom Viridiplantae; phylum Streptophyta; class Magnoliopsida; order Ericales; family Theaceae; genus Camellia; species Camellia japonica. The sequence continues at coordinate 46,182,343 of JAPPVO010000031.1, read as the reverse complement.
AATATCTGCAGAAAAATGCAGAAAAGGTGCCGACCAGTTGAGATGGTCGGCCCACCAGTCCCACTAGTCGACCGACCACAAAAGGTGGTCTACAAGGAGAACAACTGGTCGGCAGGTGTAGACGCGCCCTTGGGCTTCACTCTACAGTTCGGACTCCCTTTTGTTGTCGGTTCTTAATCTTGAACCAAAGAGTCCAAATCCGGCAAATCGTTTTGAGAAAAACAGATTTTCGAAAAGAAGTGCCAAACATGGACTGCTTTGCCAGATACAGAGTCGCCACCTAAATATTTTTTAATGGGGAAATTTAGGAAACCCTGACTCGGTGCCAAAGGCCACATGTCCGTCATCACCAAAGTTGCCTCGGCTCGGGAACTTGGGTACGATCGGGGAAGGTCAGCTATGAGCACCCCCTCTCGCCCGTCCGAAGACCGGCCTCTACTAACCGTGATATCCATTTTTGAAAACGTTATGTGTTCTTATTCCAGTTATTAGCCTAGATTACTATGTTATGCGCACAGCAAACAAGTATAGACTAGATTGCCTAATTTGGAAATAAGCATTGCATATCCGTTTGTCTTGAAAAATACTTTGGAATTTGCTACTCGCAAGTAGGCTAAAATACGGATTTCAACGAGTTTTTCCAACTCAGACAATCCAACCTTCACCCACAGGCATTCAAACAGTTTATCTCACATAAGCAATTCGCATGGTAAGCATGCTGTCATGTTAGCACTCACACGCATGCGGTATGCTAAAGCATGAAAAAATTACATCGTACTCCGTGCCAAAACAATAAACTGGTTAGCAAACATGCATGGTCCTAGTTCATGTTAAGTTTTGACTAATGCAACACATACAGGATGCAATTTAGAGTAGGCTCGGCTAACCTAATCATGGCAGGTGAAATGCGATCAATTGATGCACGTATTCAATTTGGAATTGAAGTACAAATGCAGTTAGCATGATGTACCGAGCCCGGTGCATGCAAGACAAATGTATGGATGCACGCATGCATAGCATAAGGTATGCTAATTTAAACATGCCCTAATCTACCATCATAAACGGGTAAATAAAAGGGAAGAAAGAAGTGGGGATTGGAAGACATGCACACACACGCACCCACACTTATTACAAATACGCCCTCACTCGGAGGGACCAAATAAATATTGCAGATAATTAACCTACAAGCTAATTAAATATTACAAATTGCCTAAGTAGTTAACAAACTAACTAAGCTAGGAAAAACAGTAAACCGCCTCGGGAAGCGGGTCCAATGCAATGCATGCTCGGTCTTGCTCGGAAATGCACTGCCATGCATAGACTGCCTCTGTTTTCCCTGCTCTGCCCCTCTGGAGACTGCCAAAGTCTCAGAATTGCTTCCCTGGACATTGGAAGACACCACTGGCTGAGTAGAATTGCCACCGGCAGTAGGATGTGGTCATCGGCAGAGAGTGAAGCTATCGGCCACCAATTGATTGCCGGTCGGCACTCTGTGCAGTCGATCGGCAATAAATTCCTGCAGAACCTGTTTGACAGCAGCAGAGGACAGAACCTTGCATGGCAATGCAACTCAAGCCATGTATGCACCAACCAAGCCTCTTATCATGTTTATGACTCAAAGGGACATGGTCCTTTGTCCTTGGACCACCAATCAAGCATTTCCATGCATGATGGCCCAAAGAACCAAGTTGTGCACATTGATTTCAAATGCAATGCAAACCGCATAATCACATAAGAGGGCCAACCTCCATCATACTCATTTCAAGAGGCCAAGCATGTACAATGCAATGCAATTTCTAAGCATGTGAGTATGCGAGCTAGCATGCAACATAGACAATGCAATGTAAGAATGCGAGTATGCAAACACACATACAAGACAAGCATGTAAACTAAGCAAAGGGATGGACTTAAACATGACTTGGGCAGCCCTAAGTAGGCCCAAAACAGTGGCCAAAATGCAAAGGGAATGAGGCCAAACACACATACATACATGCACATGTCATGGCACAAACCTAAGCATTAAGCAAGCAACTTTCAAGCACAGTTAAAAGAGGCTAAGTATGGATAACTAGCATGCATAGAAAGCTCTGAAAATCGTGCAAGAGGAGGTGCCAAACCAACCAAACAAAGCAAGCATATCATGCAAATGGTCCAAGACTTGAGGCAAGCCAAGAGGCTTATACCAAGGCCAAGTCAACCAAGCCTCACAAGACCAAGGGGACTTAAAATAGGTCTAATGCAGACCCAAACAATACCCAAGGAACACCTAGATGGCATCTAAGTGGCTCGAGTATAAAGGCATACACAAATGCTTAACATGGAGCATACAACGCAAACATTTGAAGCATCAAAGAAGCAATGAAATACAAGCATACAAGCATGCTAAGTGGACTGAAATAACATGGAAAATGGTCCCAACCCACTGAAATGAAGCAAGGATGCATGCTATGCATTCACACACTTAAGGCCAACTAGCCAAAATGCGAAGGAGCTATGCAAAGCATGCTAAAGCCGACCCAAACAACTAAGGACAGACCTTAAACATGGCAAAATAAGCAAGAAAGCTTCATAAAGCTAGGCCTAAAACATGCTAGAACAATGGTTTACAACCTAAGGCATGTTAAGGCCTAAACATGGCATTACAAGATAGGTATGCTAAGCATGCATGGTGTACCAAAACCAACACACAACAATGCTATTTCATGGCATAATAAGCATAAAAAACAACCAAGGCATGGTCAACACACACTTGAATATGAGGCTCCCTCAAGAGGCCAAAAATGGTCCTTTTCAAGGACAACAAGGAGAGGGGGTGGCCCTCTCCTTCTTGGGACTTCAAGGTACCATCCTTACCACTGAAATCCCTCAAGATTTCAGTGGTGAGGAGGCCCAAACACCAAAGTCCCGGAGCTCACTCAAAATAGCACAAAATGGGGCCTCTCAAGGCTTAAGAGGGGTCAAACACCTCCAAACCACAAAACACTTTAAACAAACTATTTAGAGGGCCCAAAATCAGAAATTTTTGATGTTATTCACTAAGCTCAAAAATAGTTCTAAGATAGGCAAAAATAGGATGCAAAAATGGGGTAAAAAGGACTAGTTTCTTACCCTTGAAGCCTTTCTTCAACAATGGTGATCTTGTTGCTCCTTCAAGCTCAAATCCAGCAAAGAACACTAAGAACAACCCTCTGGTCCCTCAACAACCAAGGGAAGGTGTAACACTATGTGTTTGTGTGCAATAGTAAGACAAAAACACCTTAGGCACAAAAGGGAGAAAAAGAGAGATAGAATAGCTACAACTACACTAACCCTAGAACCAGAGCTCTCCTCTGTATTTTTCTAACCTAAATCTCCAACCCTAAAGCCAAGAGAGGAGGGCTTCTCTTATAGAGGAGCCAATCTTGTAAAGCTTACAAGGTAAGCTAACAAGAAGGCCATCCCTCCATACACGTGTATGGAGGGGAACAAAATGCAAGACAGCTGTCTTAAAATATCTGCCAAAGCAGATGAACAGTAGTCGGCTGCTCAAATTTGCCATTTTGACAAAATAGACTGCCGACCGGCAACAAAGAGTGCCGACCGGCAATATACATTGCCGATGGCAACAAAAAACCAGCCGGTGGCCTCTAGCCATGGCCGGTGATGTGTGGGGATGCCTCACAAGGCATTCCCTGCCCTTCCAAGGCAAAACACAAGTGTTTGGTGCAAAACTAGACACTAAACAGTCGAGTTCGGAGATTCTGAGGCAAGGCACGTAGCCGAGACCTCCGGGAACCCCAAACGAACACAAACATGGATGATCACCGGGTGTTCAAACGGTGACGTCCAAGTCTTGAGGACGGTCAAAAATGGGGTGTCTACAGTTGCCCCTCTTTGACAGAACTCGAAAGTCATAACAATGACGGGAGTGAATGTCAAAGCCCAGAGACGACCCATTTTTGACAAGGCCGAAGACTTAGACAAACATGCAATACAAACAAGGTATGCGCCCGAAGGCAGGGGCAAAATGCAAGACAATGCACGAAGCCGAGCATAACTTATGATCATGCAAAGAAAAGCTGTAACGAAGCATACACGCAACAGTTTTAAGCTAGCATACACCAAACTACACTACAATGCAGAAAGGATGTAAGAGAATTATGCAATTCTCGATACGTCTCACGCGGAGGGTACAATACCTGTGCGGTTCGTCTGGTTCCACCAGCGGTAAATGAACCGTACATACAATATCGTGCCTGAAAAGAAAACAACTTAACAGGTATGATATTGTTAGCAACATGCATGACAATGCAAAAATGGATGAAAATGATATGCAATATATACAAAACAATGTATAAACAATGCAAATAAAAATGCGATGCAATTGAAACAATGCAAACTATATGCAAAGCAATTGAATCATGATCCAATCATGAGCGGTTCGAAACCACACAAATGTCAAATAGATTGATGGAGATAACAAGTCCGTCTACCATAGAACGATCAACTGAACTATGAGTAATGTAGGCGGACACAAGAACAAGTATTGGGTGGAATGACATAAGTGGGGTAACGACCCGCTGGGGAAGGGACAATGATCCTAATGCCGGATGCAAAAATTACACTACAATGTAATATCTATAATGGATATGCTGGGAAAATGACAATGGATATGGCACGCAGGCCAAACCAAATCTTGCCTAGGCAAGGCATGTACGCATACGAGCCACGTCTAACATAGAACGGTCTACTGATCTATGCTTTGACACAAGAAGTATGGGCACATACCAAACCAAGCTCAACATGGAAAGGAGCAAGCCATAGGTGGAAGGTGATGCAATGGATGCATGCAATCTAAAATGCAATGGAAATGGATACAATGGATATGGCACGCGGGCCAAACCAAATCTTGCCTAGGAAAGGCATGTATGCAAACGAACTGCGTCTAACACAGAAAAGGTGCCGCAACCCTCAAACCAACATACCAGCGTGGAATAGGCACGTACACATGAAGAACTGTGTTTTAACGTGAAAAGTAAGGGCACATACCAGACCAAGCTCAACCTGGAAGGGCGCAAGCCATAGATGGAAGGTGATGCAATGGATGCATGCAATCTAAAATGCAATATCTACAAATATGCAATGGAATGGATATTTACAAAAATGCATGACAATGCAGTATGATGCGATATGCTGGGGAAAATGCAATGGATGCAAGCTACAATGCAAATGCATGACAATGCATGTTTATTTTCTACAATGCATGTATGTATGACAATGCACTACTTACAATGGATGCATGACAATGCACTATGATGCAAATATTATGATTGCAGCTTTCCCTATCTTACCAACAGGGCGATATACTAGGTTGGTTCAGTATCCAGAACTGAGGCGCAGACATGCTGCCTCAACCTATGGGGCTTCCATACAGATTTCAAGCCGAGGATACACCCTTGGGTATTTAAACCAAACTTTAGTCTCGGAACTCCCGAACCTTTGCGTTCTAGGCATAAGCCGTTCGAACTCTAGTTTCCACCGTCCCAGTTGGTCTTCTAGGAACTCACCGCAAACACAAGCAGGTGGCTTTACCAGACCACCGAAAGTCGTTCGGGCACGACAAACACCAAAGGAATTGCACCTTTAGAGGATTTAAGGTCTCCTAGACCGGGATGCAAAATGTATGCATGACAATGCATGTCTTTTTTGTTTTTTTTGAATGCAAATGATGCATGATGTTGAAAAGATGCATGATTTTTTATGATGTTTTTTTGTTTTGTTTTCTTTTTTCGAAAATGTAAATGATGCATGAAATGCATGTTGCATGGAATGCGCGACAACACAAGTCGCTCGAGATGCATGACAAGGCATGATTTTTGATGCGCGGCAACGCGCGGCTTGAGAAGGGCATGACGGTGCATGTGAGGTGCGCAAAATAGCGCGAACAATGAGTGCATGCCAAATGCAATGAGATGCGCGAAACGGCCCGATGCGTTTAGACAACGCGAGTGAAGGTCTTGCACCTCCCAAGGATTTTAGGTCTCCTAGACCGTGCGTGTTTAAGGTCTCGCCAGACCGGATGATCAAGATAATGCGAGTGAGATGCAATGCTCAAGACAGTGTGATTGAAATGCGATGCACAAAATAGTGCGATTGAAATGCGATGCACAAGGGGCAACTTTTGAGTTTTGTAAAAGCCAAAAGGATACGAGAAGGATACACCTTGCACGAATTCGAGTGCCACGCACAGAAGACACGATCCGAGGCCAAAACGGAAGCCGGTTGAGCGTCGGAGAGGCACTGTTTTGCACTGTTTTAAGCAATGAAGGCTCTGTATCACTCATATAACCCAAGAAAAGGTGTAGGAGGCTCAAAAACCTCTGTGGGAGACCACTGGATGTCCACCGGCCATCAGGATGTATCATCGGCCGTCCATCGGCCATCAAACAATCTCATCGGCAAAATATATTGCCGACCGCCAAGGAATTCCTGTATCGGTTCAGTTTTGACATTTTGCCACGGGTCTTTTAAAATAGGGTTTCTAACCCTATTTTCTTCACTTGTGTTTGGTCGAAAATCCCCTCTCTCTCTCTCTAGAGTGTTTTCGTCCTTTGATTTCCTCATTTTCTTGCGTTCTAGCCTCGATTTCGTTGCTCGATTCGCGAATACCTTCGCGTTTCGAGTGTTTTGAACCGAACGGAACTTCGTTTCGGTGTCCCGTCTTTGATTTCCACCACTCGGGACTTATTTCCCTCGAGTTTTTCTCGATACTCGTGACCTTTCCTCACCTCGGCTTTTCCGGCCATTTCCGACCCTCTCGGGGTTGACTCTTTGTTGACTTTTCGCATTCTTTCCTATTTTTCCCTCTTCCGGCCATTTTCACATTCTCTTCGAGATGGCGGATGATCTTCCAGAGGGTGGGGCTCCTCCAGAGCTTGAGATGGATCCCGAGGCCGAGCCCTTGCCTCTTCGCATCCGGCCGTTCGATCCGGAGACCTACAGGCCAGCGGTTCACGTGATGCTCCCCGATGGGCTACGCCAGTTTCGGAGCTTCGAGAGGGGCGCGGCACGTGAGCTACTACTTCGTGAGCCAGAGTCACACTTGTCCTTCGGCGCTTCCGAGGTAACTTTCTTTCTCTGCTTTAATTTCTGCAATGTAGGATACAAAACTGCCATAGCTGGTTATGCTCTTTAACTGCTTAGTTCGAATGCACTGATGCACTGTACACTGTAGTTGATTGTGAACACACTTGCAACTGATAACTGCTTGAAACTTACACGCGCACACACACTGCACTAGCCCTGAATTGCTCAAACACATTGACATAACACATACTGTACTTCACTGTGGACACACCGGCGCCCGGTATCTGCTTGAATTCTGAAAAACAAAACATGCACACATGCTGTATTTACCCTAAACCACTCAAACACACTGATACATCATATGCTGTAGTTCTCTGCTAGCACGGTGACACCCAATGCCGGCTTTTTATTTGGAAATGCGCGCACACACACTATATCTGTATGCTTCTTAAAACTGTATCTTGAATATTGCTTCGCAATTGCTGTTTTTGATTACAGGGGGACTCCCATACCATCCGCGGGTATGGGAACGTCGTCGCCCGGGACTGGTACGCAGAGTTTCCAGACGCGGTTCTCCAAATCGTCGACGAGGCGGGTTTCGGCATCTTCTGCAGGGGGCTCTCCCAGCTTACTACCTGCAGACCCTTGCTCGCTGCTTTAGTGGAGAGGTAGTGGGATACCACCAACTCCTTCCACTTCTCCGTCACAGGGGACATGACGATGACCCCTTATGACTTCTCGATGCTTACTGGCATCGGGGTAGGGGGGGATCCGATCCCCTTTGACACGGATATGGATGAGTGGGACGCCGCCTAGCTGTACCTGCTCGGCACCCGGCCACCCCTTGCTCGGGCAGGGTTTGTCAGATACTCGTGGTTCGAGAGCCACTTCAGGACTGAGCCAGCCGTGGCGGAGGAGGCGCAGATGACCCCAGAGGAGGCAGATCAGCATGCGCGGGGCTTCATTATGTTTTTGCTCGGGACGACCCTTTTTGCCGACCGGGCGAACACCGTGCCTCTATGTCTGTTGAGCGCACTGGTGGATGTCAGGCAGATCCGCCACTACGACTGGGGTGGCGCAGGCTTGGCCACTTTGTACGGTTACATGAGTTCTTCTTCCCGCCTCAGCGGACAGCTCCTTGGCGGATACTGGCGAGTTTGGGAGGTACGTCTTCTTCCCCTTTTTACATTTCTGTTTTCTGCTTTACATTTTCTGTATTCTGTACACTGCACGGTCTATCTCTCACTGACTATATACTGCACACGCGGCACACACATATACTCCGTTTTACACTGACTATACACTGCACACACACTATACACTTTGCACAATACGCTGCGCAACACCTGGCTCTGCCATTTCTGCTTTATTCTGTATTCTGTTTTATCTGATAGTCATACTGATATCTGTTCTGCAGTTGTGGGTCTATGCCTACTTTCCCAGGCTTGCCCCAGTACCCGATGTAGAGATCCCGCTCGACGTCCCCTTTTCTCATCGTTTTGATGTGCGGTGCGTGCGGAGACCCTGGGAGTCTTTCATCTTCTTCCGCCGCTACTTCGACACCATCACCGCTGCGGAGGTATGTTCAACTTTAGAGTTTGTTTAAGCTTCGCTTTAGCATTGTATTTTTGATAACAGATAGATGACAAACTGCATTTGTACCCGCAGATCACCTGGCAGCCCTGGGCTCCATTGCCGGCCGTGGTGAGGGATCACTATGAGGGCGCAGAGGAGACTGCCGCCTCCAGATTCTGTTGGAGGGCCCGGTCTGTCGGGCTTGGTACCTCGGGGAGCGCTTCTTGTGTCAGACCCTGGGTTTACCGGAGCAGATAGTTCCGGGTCCGCCTCCTGCTATGAGGCATACAGAGAGGTTTTCCCTCGCACACCTGAGGGAGTATACCGCTGGCTGGGGCGCGGAGCGTCACAGAGGCGAGGGTGACTACGCCGAGTACGTCCGGACCTACATTATGCGACCCTTGAGCAGTGGTCGACGAGCTGAGGGGGAGAGGCCAGCGGCGCTGGCAGCTGGAGCGGGAGCGTCGAGGAGGGCTCGAGTCCGTGGTAGAGGTGGAGTTCGGAGAGGGCGGGGGACCGGCTGGCCAGCTCTGCCCACTTCACTGACTTACAGAGGGCAGGGTGGGGCGACCTACCAGATTCCCTTCGCCCCTCCCCCGGCTGATCACGAGTTGGTCGGTGTTCCTGACTTGCCTCCGGTATGTATTACTGCATTCTTGTATAGTCGTTTCATTTTCGTTTATTTTGATATTCCGCAGAATATTGATGTATCTGATATTTTTGCAGGCTTCCTCCGAGTACACCCGGCAGTCATTGGAGATGAATGCCTCCATGATGGGGATGCTACAGCAGACCTTCGACCTCCTAGCCCTTTACAGTATTCCGGTATGTCCTTTCTGACCACAGCCTCAAACCATACACAAACTGCTTTGCATAATCTGATGCACGACACAACACTGGATACCCAGCCCTCTCGGCACCTGATACACTGTATTCATACACCGCATTCTGCACTGATTCACTCCTCACAGCATACATACACTGTACTCATACACTGTATCCTGTATTGATTCACTGCTCATACTGTACTCATACACTGTATTCTGCATACACTGCTCACACTCTACTCATTCACTGTATTCTACACTGATATACTGCTCACGGAGTACTAATGTATTTGCCTTTTATGCTTTTCAACCTCCTTTCCAGATCCCGCCGGTGGGTGGTGTTCCAGCTGGGCCCTCTATTCCTGCTCGAGGAAGGCGTGGAGATACTGCACGTCCCCGTACCAGGGGAGGGCGTACTCATGTTGGGATTAGCTCTCGGGCACCCTTTCCTGATGACGAGGATGATGAGTCCGAGTCCAACTCCGAGGCAGAGGCAGAGGCAGAGGCGGGGTCATCTGAGGAGGAGGCCAGAGGCGACTCAGACTCAGGCTCAGATGGCGATGCTGATGACGATGCTGATGATGCTCCTGGACCTTCGTCCAGGAAGAGGACTAGGACAGACTGATAGCCCTGGAGCCATTTTTGACATTCGATACAGATTTTTGCTGTTTGTTTTTGTTTGTTTTGTTCTTTTCTGCACTTTCCTCTTTTATTAGTAGTTAGGGTACTTTGTACTGCCGCAGGCAGATTTTGTTTCCAAAACTTATGTACTTGAAAAGATTATGAAATGAAACAAACTTTTTGTCTAAAAGTTGTTACATTTGTGTATCTCATGCATTGCATCGCATTACATCATATCATATTACATCTCAATGTAAATGAAATTGATCTGTTGTCTGAAAACTGAGCACTTATAAATTGAGCACTTGTACTGTAATAATCGGATGACCATCCAGCAAATAGCAAAACAACCCAAGCAAACCACTGCTTAATTTTGAACACACAGCCCTTACTCTACTGGGGATTGATCTGTAGACAGCCCGCAACATGGCACTTGGTTCTCTCCGCACATGGCAAGCACTGAACAAACAGCCCAATCTGATAAGACTGGCCACAAAGGCTGAGACCGGCCGAAATTGAAGCACACTCAGAAGTCCCAAATTTTCCCTTTCTTCTTTTGCTTCGCATGGATGTGGAGAATGGCACAGCACTCTGAGCATAAACGATTTTAACTTTGAAATAAAGAAGGGTTTTTAACCTGGATATCGAATCTGAAGCTGAACACAGCGAGAAAGACTCAATTGAAGAAAACAAAAAGGCACATGACCTAAACGCAGCGAGACGCACTCGGAGAAGACTCAAGACAAGAGTTGCGATGGGAGAAAGCAAAAGACACGACTCACGGACGCGTTCACAAGAATGAAAGACCTCAGATCACGAGGAGCTAGTTTCTCCGGGTTTTGTTTCCCACCCTTTCTTATTTGTGATTCTCACAATCACTCGGCCCTCAGGCTCGTTTTTCTCTCAAAACCTTTTCCTCACTTTTCTCTCAACTTACACCTCTCTATTCTTCAATCTCTCATTTTTTTATCCCTCCCCAGGGTGATTGATGGATGAATAGGAAGTTGCGGGTTCGTGCCCAACACCGTTAGCTCGCGGCCATTTCTTCCGATGGATAGAGTGCCCTTCTGGCAAGTATGTTGACGGCGGGGAAAAGACAGAAGACCTGACTCAAATGCGCCCCTAGTTCATCACTTTGACCATTTTTTGTTTTCTAAAATAGTTTTGACCAAAATGCGAGTCGGATTAACATACTTGTTCGATTTTTTGATTTAAAATTCATGCAAGTCAGGCTGTGAGCACTGAAAATTTTCCTTTTTGGGTCCAAGAAGATGGTCCGATTTTTGGAAAATGAAATGGTTTTCCAGAAAATAGTCAACTCTAGTAAAAATTTTCAAAAACTATTTTTGCAAACAATCAACGCTCGACGAGCGCGGAACTTACCCCCGAAATGCGCAACCTCGGATCGGAGGCAATGGAAAATTGCCCCTTGCTTAAAGGGGGGTACATGGCAACGGAAAGTAGCCCCTGGTTTGGACGATAACTCAGGGCAACTTATGGCAATGCATGGCAACGGAAAGTTGCCCCTTGTCTGAATGATGCCGCAGCATGCTGTAAGCGGCCTTTAACAATGACGACTGAACTCCGAAGACGATGGTCTGAACCAATATATGGACACAGTCACTGTAGAAGCAATAGTGGCTAGACTTCAGGATGAAGTTGCCTACGTATCCCAAACATGGGAATCAAGCGTACGTAGTTCACGGTTGTTACAACCGGATTGTCGGATGCAGAGGAAGCAAGGATGATCAAAACCATTACATGGACTGAGGCGCTATGAAAGCATCGGGGGTTGGACTTCAAGATGAAGTTGCCTACGTATCCCAAACATGGGAATCAAGCCTTACGTAGTTCCGGTTAAGGTACACTCGGGTATTTTAACCTTCACTTTTTTTAGGCTCTAACTTTTGCCAAGGCGCCTGTTGCAGGTTTTCGACCTTGCGAGCTTCTTTTCTTTTTCTCTTTTCTCTTTTCTTCATTTTTTTTTTCACTTCTTTTCTCCCTTCTTTTTCTTTTTCTTCAATTTTTTTGCATTTTTTTTTTCTTTTTTTTTCATTTTTTTTTCATTTTTTTTTCATTTTTGCATTTTTTTTCTTTTGTTATTTTGCCTTGCTCTAACTTTTGCCTAGGTCGCCCTTTCGGGTTTTCGGCCCAGCGAGCCTCTCAAAGGGTAAAAGTGTAACAAGTCCATGCCAAATGGTTTTGAAATTAAAGCCCTCTGTATTCGGGAGAGTGACTGTTGTGTTGATTTGCAGAAGAATCCATCACGGTTGCTTCATGAGCTTTTCCCAGTGAGACCTGACCTTCTTGATCTGATTTCGGTGCCTCTTACTCAAGGGCAGCTTCAAATTGGGCCACACAGGCCTTACATGGCAATTTGGCTGTTGAACGTTTTGAACGGATTCCAGGTTCGCAACAGATAGATTGAATCTCGAGGCTGAGAGCGATCCTGGGCTGCACAATCTCAAGAGCAATTCCACACAAGTCTTCACAGGACTACGCAAAACATTTTGTTTTTGAAAGTTTTTAAGAAAGCGACAAATCGATCGTGCTGAAAATAGTGTGGAACTAGTCTGGATCAAACCAGGATCCTTCTCAGTACTCACACTGACAGGCATGATTTCATTCATAAAAAGCCTTAGCATGCCTATCTTTCTCTCAAAAATGATCAAAGTTTTGCAAAACTCGAGGAATTGCTTCCTCTTCATTTTTATCACCGCAGTGTCCGAAAAGGGTTTTTTTTTTTTTTTTTTTTGAAAAGCTTAGGTCATTACAACGATGTTGAAGGCACAAGAGAGTAGGTAGAATGTACTGTCATTCCATTCACATCCTCTGGCACAACTAGCTTAAACAGCAACAAGTACGGAAACGTGATAGCCGCAGCTGTTTCATTCAGATTCCCTGATTGGGACTGGCTCCTCAACCGAGACAGACTCAAAAGGAAAAACAAAAGGATAATTACAAAACGGTGTTCGAGGCAACAACCCCGGAATCACCTGGCATTCTATACAAAAAAAAAGGGAGGTTGACTTGCTACAACAAGACAGACCCGTAGGCAAAAAGGACTGACTCACGACAATGAGACAGACTCAAAACAAAACAAAGACTGACTCGACACCCAAGCCAGATTTTACAAGACTAGCATTCGCAGATGCTCAAAAATGCGTGCCAGACGCCACATCAAAAACACTGGGCGCCGCTCACAAGTGGTCCAACCCTGATCACATACTCACAGTATCCGCATTATCAAAATCCAATAGCTGGGTAGTAACGGACTTGGCTGAGGTGGGCGGGAGGATAACCTCGTTGTCAATCAAATCTTGCACCTCATGACGGAGGCGGAAGCAATTATCGGTAGGATGACCGGTTTGCTGGTGGTACGCGCAGTACTGAGCAGGATCATGAGTAGCAGGGAGATTTTTCGGGAGAGGCCGAGGCTCCAAGGGTTTAAGGTGTCCCCTTTCGGCAAGGATCTGAAGTGCCTTGGACAATGGCATGTAGAGAGCATGGAAGACCCTGCGCCCTCGGGGCAGGTACTTCGAAGGTTGAGTAGTCTTGCTAGACGCACTAGCAAACGGGTCGGCAGACGCGGCCTTGGATTTCTGATCCTTCCTGGGTGCAGGGTTAGGAGCAAAAGGAACTGTCCTGGCATGACGGGGCCTATCTCGGCTTTCTGATTGACTTGAACTACCCTCAGGTGGAGCGGGGAAAGCGTCCTCCATAGTTTTTGCCATAACTGCAGATATCTGTTGCTTGTTCATCCCCCCGGCTTTCAAAGCCTCGACTGCCCATAGCAGTTGTTCGATAGGATCGGCATCTACCTTCATTTTGTCTTTACCTCTGGCCTCGGCCTGATCAAGGGTTTGGGTTGACATTGACATGTCATTGTTATAGTTGGAGGCCATCTCCGGTTGGCTAAGTTTGATCACAATCCGTCCCAACAGCGGGGGCTCCTGGGGTACAAAACTTCCGGCATATGGTGCGGCTGGTGGCGAAGCTAACATCCCGTAAGCGAGATCCGCCACTGACCTTTGGAGATCACCTATCATCCCCATTAGCTCGAATGTGGTGGGCTCGCGAGCCTGATATAGCTGGGGGGTCCAGACTGGGTGCGCAACCGGTGATCTGGGTGGATGCGGCACATCGACATTGGTCCCACTTTGCAGAGTGATTCCTTGATCCAACGCGGCTGTCATAACCACAATCTCTTCCGAATTCTGCGTCATCATAAGTCCTGCCTCAGCAAGGGGGAACACTGACTATTCTGGAACTCTCTGAACTGAAAGGAAAAACAAGCAGCACTTCAGCCCAAACGGATCAAACACAGGTGCAGCCGAACAACTGTACTCTAATACTGATCACTGTTCCCCAGAAATCACTGTCCCAAAAACACTGAATCGGATACCCTCAGATATAACTGATTCTAACCAATACTGACATTGGTGCCCTCGGGCCTGATACTCGAACTTGCAAACTGATATGTGCGTTCCTATAGAGATACACTCTAACAGCATATAGCAAATAAATGAGAGCCAATACACCCCTATGTTGGGGTAGGGTTTCCCTGTCCTATTTTGTCAGGAGCTGGGGTTTCACTACGCACGCAACGGTTTCAAACAACCTATATCGGGTAAGCAACCTGTCCTAGTTTGGAATGGCACTATGGATTCCGAATATGCACTAGGTCGAATGGTCGAAAAGGGTGCCCCGGTAAAACCGGGGTTTGTGTTCCCATACTGGCAGAGCCCGCAACCGGTCAGCCTTATGGTCATGCCTTGACAAGACAAGCCTCTGGCAAACCGTTCAGGAATAGCAGCTGGCCAACACAGTGTCCTAGGCGCACCAATGCACATGCAATGCAAAGAGACACATAAATGTAGTCAAAACAGGATATCACGAGTTCGAGTCAAGCTCTCTAAACTCCCCAGCAGATTCGCCAGAAACTGTAGACGCGCCCTTGGGCTTCACTCTACAGTTCGGACTCCATTTTGTTGTCGGTTCTTAATCTTGAACCAAAGAGTCCAAATCCAGCAAATCATTTTGCGAAAAACAGATTTTCGAAAAGAAGTGCCAAACATGGACTGCTTTGCCAGATACAGAGTCGCCACCTAAATATTTTTTAATGGGGAAATTTAGGAAACCCTGACTCGGTGCCAAAGGCCACGTGTCCGTCATCACCAAAGTTGCCTCGGCTCGGGAACTTGGGTACGATCGGGGAAGGTCAGCTATGAGCACCCCCTCTCGCCCGGTCCGAAGATCGGCCTCTACTAACCGTGATATCCATTTTTGAAAACGTTATGTGTTCTTATTCCAATTATTAGCCTAGAATTACTATGTTATGCGCACAGCAAACAAGTATAGACTAGATTGCCTAATTTGGAAATAAGCATTGCATATCCGTTTGTCTTGAAAAATACTTTGGAATTTGCTACTCGCAAGTAGGCTAAAATACGGATTTCAACGAGTTTTTCCAACTCAGACAATCCAACCTTCACCCACAGGCATTCAAACAGTTTATCTCACATAAGCAATTCGCCGCATGGTAAGCATGCTGTCATGTTAGCACTCACACGCATGCGGTATGCTAAAGCATGAAAATACTTACATCGTACTCCGTGCCAAAACAATAAACTGGTTAGCAAACATGCATGGTCCTAGTTCATGTTAAGTTTTGACTAATGCAACACATACAGGATGCAATTTAGAGTAGGCTCGGCTAACCTAATCATGGCAGGTGAAATGCGATCAATTGATGCACGTATTCAATTTGGAATTGAAGTACAAATGCAGTTAGCATGATGTACCGAGCCGGTGCATGCAAGACAAATGTATGGATGCACGCATGCATAGCATAAGGTATGCTAATTTAAACATGCCCTAATCTACCATCATAAGCGGGTAAATAAAAGGGAAGAAAGAAGTGGGGATTGGAAGACATACACACACACGCACCCACACTTATTACAAATACGCCCTCACTCGGAGGGACCAAATAAATATTGCAGATAATTAACCTACAAGCTAATTAAATATTACAAATTGCCTAAGTAGTTAACAAACTAACTAAGCTAGGAAAAACAGTAAACCGCCTCGGGAAGCGGGTCCAATGCAATGCATGCTCGGTCTTGCTCGGAAATGCACTGCCATGCATAGACTGCCTCTGTTTTCCCTGCTCTGCCCCTCTGGAGACTGCCAAAGTCTCAGAATTTCTTCCCTGGACATTGGAAGACACCACTGGCTGAGTAGAATTGCCACCGGCAGTAGGATGTGGTCATCGGCAGAGAGTGAAGCTATCGGCCACCAATTGATTGCCGGTCGGCACTCTGTGCAGTCGATCGGCAATAAATTCCTGCAGAACCTGTTTGACAGCAGCAGAGGACAGAACCTTGCATGGCAATGCAACTCAAGCCATGTATGCACCAACCAAGCCTCTTATCATGTTTATGACTCAAAGGGACATGGTCCTTTGTCCTTGGACCACCAATCAAGCATTTCCATGCATGATGGCCCAAAGAACCAAGTTGTGCACATTGATTTCAAATGCAATGCAAACCGCATAATCACATAAGAGGGCCAACCTCCATCATACTCATTTCAAGAGGCCAAGCATGTACAATGCAATGCAATTTCTAAGCATGTGAGTATGCGAGCTAGCATGCAACATAGACAATGCAATGTAAGAATGCGAGTATGCAAACACACATACAAGACAAGCATGTAAACTAAGCAAAGGGATGGACTTAAACATGACTTGGGCAGCCCTAAGTAGGCCCAAAACAGTGGCCAAAATGCAAAGGGAATGAGGCCAAACACACATACATACATGCACATGTCATGGCACAAACCTAAGCATTAAGCAAGCAACTTTCAAGCACAGTTAAAAGAGGCTAAGTATGGATAACTAGCATGCATAGAAAGCTCTGAAAATCGTGCAAGAGGAGGTGCCAAACCAACCAAACAAAGCAAGCATATCATGCAAATGGTCCAAGACTTTAGGCAAGCCAAGAGGCTTATACCAAGGCCAAGTCAACCAAGCCTCACAAGACCAAGGGGACTTAAAATAGGTCTAATGCAGACCCAAACAATACCCAAGGAACACCTAGATGGCATCTAAGTGGCTCGAGTATAAAGGCATACACAAATGCTTAACATGGAGCATACAACGCAAACATTTGAAGCATCAAAGAAGCTATGAAATGCAAGCATACAAGCATGCTAAGTGGACTGAAATAACATGGAAAATGGTCCCAACCCACTGAAATGAAGCAAGGATGCATGCTATGCATTCACACACTTAAGGCCAACTAGCCAAAATGCAAAGGAGCTATGCAAAGCATGCTAAAGCCGACCCAAACAACTAAGGACAGACCTTAAACATGGCAAAATAAGCAAGAAAGCTTCATAAAGCTAGGCCTAAAACATGCTAGAACAATGGTTTACAACCTAAGGCATGTTAAGGCCTAAACATGGCATTACAAGGTAGGTATGCTAAGCAGGCATGGTGTACCAAAACCAACACACAACAATGCTATTTCATGGCATAATAAGCATAAAAAACAACCAAGGCATGGTCAACACACACTTGAATATGAGGCTCCCTCAAGAGGCCAAAAATGGTCCTTTTCAAGGACAACAAGGAGAGGGGGTGGCCCTCTCCTTCTTGGGACTTCAAGGTACCATCCTTACCACTGAAATCCCTCAAGATTTCAGTGGTGAGGAGGCCCAAACACTAAAGTCCCGGAGCTCACTCAAAATAGCACAAAATGGGGCATCTCAAGGCTTAAGAGGGGTCAAACACCTCCAAACCACAAAACACTTTAAACAAACTATTTAGAGGGCCCAAAAATAGAACTTTTTTATGTTATTCACTAAGCTCAAAAACAGTTCTAAGATAGGCAAAAATAGGATGCAAAAATGGGGTAAAAAGGACTAGTTTCTTACCCTTGAAGCCTTTCTTCAACAATGGTGATCTTGTTGCTCCTTCAAGCTCAAATCCAGCCAAGAACACTAAGAACAACCCTCTGGTCCCTCAACAACCAAGAGAAGGTGTAACACTATGTGTTTGTGTGCAATAGTAAGACACAAACCACCTTAGGCACAAAAGGGAGAAAAAGAGAGATAGAATAGCTACAACTACACTAACCCTAGAACCAGAGCTCTCCTCTGTATTTTTCTAACCTAAATCTCCAACCCTAAAGCCAAGAGAGGAGGGCTTCTCTTATAGAGGAGCCAATCTTGTAAAGCTTACAAGGTAAGCTAACAAGAAGGCCATCCCTCTATACACGTGTATGGAGGGGAACAAAATGCAAGACAGCTGTCTTAAAATATCTGCCAAAGCAGATGAACAGTAGTCGGTTGCTCAATTTTTTCATTTTGACAAAATAGACTGCCGACCGGCAACAAAGAGTGCCGACCGGCAATATACATTGCCGATGGCAACAAAAAACCAGCCGGTGGCCTCTAGCCATGGCCGGTGATGTGTGGGGATGCCTCACAAGGCATTCGCTGCCCTTCCAAGGCAAAACACAAGTATTTGGTGCAAAACTAGACACTAAACAGTTGAGTTCGAAGATTCTGAGGCAAGGCACGTAGCCGAGACCTCCGGGAACTCCAAACGAACACAAACATGGATGATCACCGGGTGTTCAAACGGTGACGTCCAAGTCTTGAGGACGGTCGAAAATGGGGTGTCTACAGTTGCCCCTCTTTGACAGAACTCGAAAGTCATAACAATGACGGGAGTGAATGTCAAAGCCCAGAGACGACCCATTTTTGACAAGGCCGAAGACTTAGACAAACATGCAATACAAACAAGGTATGCGCCCGAAGGCAGGGGCAAAATGCAAGACAATGCACGAAGCCGAGCATAACTTATGATCATGCAAAGAAAAGCTGTAACGAAGCATACATGCAACAGTTTTAAGCTAGCATACACCAAACTACACTACAATGCAGAAAGGATGTAAGAGAATTATGCAATTCTCGATACGTCTCACGCGGAGGGTACAATACCTGTGCGGTTCATCTGGTTCCACCAGCGGTAAATGAACCGTACATACAATATCGTGCCTGAAAAGAAAACAACTTAACAGGTATGATATTGTTAGCAACATGCATGACAATGCAAAAATGGATGCAAAATGATATGCAATATATACAAAACAATGTATAAACAATGCAAATAAAAATGCGATGCAATTGAAACAATGCAAACTATATGCAAAGCAATTGAATCATGATCCAATCATGAGCGGTTCGAAACCACACAAATGTCAAATAGATTGATGGAGATAACAAGTCCGTCTACCATAGAACGATCAACTGAACTATGAGTAATGTAGGCGGACACAAGAACAAGTATTGGGTGGAATGACATAAGTGGGGTAACGACCCGCTGGGGAAGGGACAATGATCCTAATGCCGGATGCAAAAATTACACTACAATGTAATATCTATAATGGATATGCTGGGAAAATGACAATGGATATGGCACGCAGGCCAAACCAAATCTTGCCTAGGCAAGGCATGTACGCATACGAGCCACGTCTAACATAGAACGGTCTACTGAACTATGCTTTGACACAAGAAGTATGGGCACATACCAAACCAAGTTCAACATGGAAAGGCGCAAGCCATAGGTGGAAGGTGATGCAATGGATGCATGCAATCTAAAATGCAATGGAAATGGATACAATGGATATGGCACGCGGGCCAAACCAAATCTTGCCTAGGAAAGGCATGTACGCAAACGAACCGCGTCTAACACAGAAAAGGTGCCGCAACCCTCAAACCAACATACCAGCGTGGAATAGGCGCGTACACAGAAAAGGTGTCTTAAGGTCGGTCAAAATGGGGTGTCTACAGTTGCCCATCTTTGACAGAACTCAAAAGTCAAGAAGTGATAGGAGTGAATGTCAAAGACCAGAGACGACCCATTTTTGACAAGGCCAAAGACTTAGACAAATAGGCAAGATAACAAAGAGATGCGCCCGCAGGCAGGGGCAAAATGCAAATGACATGCACAATGCCGAACATAACTTATGATTATGCAAAGAGGAATGTAATGAAGCAACTATGCAAAATAAATACAACATTTTAAGCGAATGTTATGCAAAGAAATGCTACAGCAAACCCGTACATAAGCAAGTAAACACGAACCAAACTACATCTAATGCAGAAAGGATGAAAGAAAATTATACAATTCTCACTGCGTCTCACGTGGAGAAGGCTAAAAGCGACTATCGGGAACACCCAAAGTCTCAAACAAAACACCTTCTAGCTTATCAAACGCAAAAGGAGAAGGATTGTACAAGAAAGCACAGTCATCCAAACGCGTGTCAAACGCGAGAGGAGAAGGGTACGTCCAAACGCATGTCAAACGCGACTGGAGAAGGGTAGCAATCAAACTGAACCGAAACTTCTCTTGAATAAACCGTACATACAATATCATCTGGTTGCATCAACTTTGAATGAACCGTGCATACAATATCGTTCCTGCACAAAAGAGGCAGTTTGACAAGTACAATTTAATAGGAACACATGATCAACGCTACATCAAGATACAATTTCAATACAAGATAAACGCGTGCACATATGATGACAATGGAAAGGTGCATAGCAATGCAAGTGAAAAGTGCACAGCAATGCAAGTGAAGTGTGCATAACAATGCAAGTGGAACGTGCATAATAATGTAGGTGGAATAGTGCATAGCAATGCAAGTGAAAAGGTGCATAACAATGCAACTAGAACGTGTGTGACAACGCAAGTGAAGAGGTGCATAACAATGCAAGTAAAACGTGCGTGACAACGTAAGTAATGAGGTGCATAACAATGCAACTGAATGTGCGTGACAACGCAAGTAATGAGGTGCATAACAATGCAACCGGAGTGTGCGTGACAACGCAAGTAAAGAGTGCATGACAATGCAACTGGAGTGTGTGTGACAACGCAAGTGAAGAGTGCATAACAATGTAAGTAAAACGTGCGTGACAACGCAAGTAATCAGGTGCATAACAATGCAACTGAATATGCGTGACAACGTAAGTGAAAAGGTGCATAACAATGCAAATAGAATGTGCGTGACAACGCAAGTAATGAGGTACATAACAATGCAACTGGAGTGTGCGTGACAACGCAAGTGAAGAGTGCATGACAATGCAACTGGAGTGTGCGTGACAACGCAAGTGAAGAGTGCATAACAATGCAAGTAAAACGTACGTGACAACACAAGTAATGAGGTGCATAACAATGCAATTGAATGTGCGTGACAACGCAAGTGAAAAGGTGCAAAACAATGCAAATAGAACGTGCGTGATAACGCAAGTAATGAGGTGCATAACAATGCAACTGGAGTGTGCGTGATAACGCAAGTGAAGAGTGCATAACAATGCAAGTAAAACGTGCGTGACAACGCAAGTAATGAGGTGCATAACAATGCAACTGAATGTGCGTGACAACGCAAGTGAAAAGGTGCATAACAATGCAAATAGAACAGTGCATAACAATGCGAGTGAAATGTGCATAACAATGCAAGTGGAATGTGCATAACGTATTCTGTGCACAATAATCAATGCATATTCGATGCAATATGCTCAATGAAGAAATGCGCGTCTTGGCAAGACCGATTCAGTTTGTAACCTTCGATTTACCTCTCGAAGGAGTTGCAATATATTTCAACAAGGATACACCTCGTGTATGCTAACTGACGATGAGCTACGCATCGAAGACATGAGTTGAAACCTCCTCAGAAACATTTTGAGATGAAAAGTGGGTTCTTCATGTAGAAGCCACGGATGCCGCTTTTCTTCCCGATCATATTCACAACTTTCCCTGCTCTCCAACGGGGTGGCAGACTAGGTTGGTTCAGTATCCAGAATTGAGGCGCATACATGCTACCTCAACCTATGGGGCTTCCATGCAGATTTCAAGCCGGGGATACACCTCTGGGTATTTAAACTAGACTTTAGTCTCGGAAATCCTGAACCTTTGCGTTCTAGGAAACAACCATTCGAACTCTAGTTTCCACCGTCGCAGTTGGTCTCCTAGGAACTCATTGCAAACACGGCCAAGATGCCCCTGGCAGGGAATGATACTCAAGGAGAGCACTTTTGATCGCCATTCTGGCTTTGAAGCAGGCTTGAACTTGAGCTTGAGGTAGAGGCACACTCATACTTCGGAGCATTGACAAGACCTGAGGAGGTACATCCGGAATACAATCTTGAAATTTGCAAAAGTTGAAACAAACTCAGATGCTCCAAATTTTCCCTCTTTTCTTTTGCTTTGCAGTCCGGAAACAATATAGCTTCAGATAGGTCCTGGTTCTACTGTTCTCACATGACCTGAGTTGAACCCTGCGGTTTTACGAAAGAACAAATCCTGTTTTGTACAAATGTGGAGAATGGCACAGCACTCTGAGCACAAAATGATTTGAAATTGAAAAATGAGTTCTCGACCTGGTATTGAGCCTACGACTGACCACAGCCAAAACGACCCAACAAAAGGGAAAGACAAGGTAAAACAACCTAAACACATCCATGACACTCGAAACGACTCAAAACAAGAAATGAGACAAACAAAAAAAAAAACACACACACACACACAACACTCAGATGTGTTCCAATGGCAAGAGACCTCTTAGTTCGCGAGGAGCCAGTTTCTTCGGGTATTGTTTCCCACCCTTTCTCATTTGTGATTCTCACATCACTCTGGCACTCAATCTCTTTTTCTCTAAAAAAGCCCTTTTCTCACTTTTCCCTCAGCTCACATCTCTCTATTCTTCAATCTCTCTTATTTTTTATCCCTCCCCTGGGTGGTTGATGGATAAACAGAAAGTTGTGGGCTCTTGCCCCTGGTATTCTACTAGATTCTTCTTCTTTTGCTCACAACTAGTGAGCTTCTCCCACAAAGGGGTTGCGATGCGACTAGATGCGCAGCAGATCTGCAATTGACATCGGTTGACGATGCCCTTGGCCTAGTTTGATCGAGGTGAGTTACAGCATGTCCCACCGGCCAGGCATACAATTGATTGGTCTGACACATTGCTTTTTCTATGTCCCCATTCCGAGTCAGACGCCAATTTTTTGATTTGATCATCCAGATGAGGGAACCGAATATCCCGCTCCAGTTCCAGTTCGTGCTTCGCACTTAGCTCGATACCTCGTTGCTTGGAGGATGAGAAAGCTTTCGGCCCTTTGCTGCTAGTTTCAGCTATGCCCTTTCTAGCAAATACGATGCCCTTTCCGACAAGTATAGTGGCCTTTCTGGCAAATGCATTGACAACGAGGAAAAGACAGGAAGCCTAACTCAACTGTCCCCCTAGTTCATCATTTTGACCATTTTTTTGTTTTGTTTGTCTACTAAAACAATTTTGACCAACATGAGAGTTAGATTAACATGCTTGTTCCATTTTCTAATTTAAAATCCTGCAAGTTAGATTATGAGCACTGAAAATTTTCCTTTTTGGATCCAAGATATGGTCCAATTTTGGAAAATGGAATAATTTTCGAGAAAATTAGTCAACCTCATTAAAAATTCTCAAAACTGTTTTTGCAAATGGCCACTGCTCGACCAACACATAATTTACTCTTGAGATGCACAACCTCATATCCAAAACAATGGAAAATTGCCCCTTGTCTAAATGGCACAGCACGGCAACGGAAAGTTGCCCCTTGTCTGAATGGCACCACAGCGCACTGTAATCAATCCTCAAAGTGACTATCACAACCGAACTCTCGGATACAAAGAAGACAAAAATGATCAGAACCATTACATGGACACAGTCGATTTGGAAGTGTTTATGGCTGGACTTCAAAATGAAGTTGCCTACGTATCCCAAAGATGGGAATCAAGCCTGACGTAGTTCCGGGTTAAGGTACACTCGGGTATTAACCTCTCCTTTTGCGCTCTAATTTTTGCCAAGGCCGCCCTTTCGGGTTTTCAACCTTGCGAGCTCTGTTTTTCTTTTCTTTTCATTTCTTTTCTTTTCTTCTTTTCTTTTTCAATTCTTTCTTTTGCTCTAACTTTTGCCTAGGTCGCCCTTCCGGGTTTTCGGCCCAGCGAACCTCTCAAGGGTAAAAGTGTAACTTGTCCATGTTAAATGGTCGTAGGATCTCGTATCCATCTGAATCCAAGAGAATGGCTGCTGTTCGCTGATGATGTAGGAGTCCATCCAACCAAGTCTAAATTGCCCCCAGTGTTGTGGATAGGAACTCGGTTATCCTTCAGCAATACTTTCTTCTTTCTGCCCTTATGGGATTTGGCATTCTTGCCGATCTTCGTTAGCTTGAGAAATGTCCCAATTTTTTACTCTTCGAGCACATCTGACCATTTTTGCCCGTAGTTCAAGGGCTGCTTCTCATCCAGCTTTGCAAGCTTTTTGATCATATCTGACCTTCTTGTCCCTAATCCAAGGGTTGCTTTTGATCTGGCCATACAAGCCTTATGTTGTGATTGACCGTTGAACATTCTGAATCCAAGTTCAAGGTTTGAAAGCCAAGGTGTTGAGTCTTGAGGCTGAGAGCGATCCTAGGCTACATAATCTCAAGAGCGATTCCACACAAGTCTTCATAGGACCACATAAAACATTTTTTGAAATCTTTTAAGAAAGCGACTAGTCGCTCGCGTTGAAGACAATGTAGAACCAATCTAGATCAGGCCAGGATCCTTCTTAGTACTCACATTAACAAACATGATTTCATTCATTAAGGGCCTGTAGACACCCCATTTTTGACCGCCCTCAAGACTTGGGCATTACTGATGGTTTGCTCGGTGTTGAGAGATGTGCAGGGCAAAGATTCAATTCCTTCGGCAAGGAGAGAGGCGAACCCTTCAAAAAACTTTGTTTAGGGGTTTGGAGTTGAAGAAAAGAGGAGAGGAGGGGAGAAAATAGGTTGGAGATTCTTAAGCAAAAAACCAGAGGATATACATATATTCTGATATAGAAACATATATCCCACCTCCTTCTCTATATCTATCCTATCCAAGCTTCCAAACACCTTGGTTCTTGTATCATTTGCTCTACAACACCTAGCACAACACCTCCATCTTCCATTCCAGCATTTGGGAGGTCATTTGCAGAGGTTAGGAGCTCAGAAACTTGGACCAAGGGGTGCTGGTTTGTTGGTCTACAAGGGTAAGCACACTTTTCCCCAAAACTAGCATTTTCTTGGTTCATATCTAAGCCATAGTTGCATGTATTTTTGAGCTTCGATGTAAACTACAAAGAGGCTTTTTTGAGCCCTTCTTCAACATTGAAGAAGGGCTCAACCTTGTTTGGGACCCCCATGTATGACTTGCTTCAATACCCTCTTGGGTCCTTATTTTGTTGCATGTTTCTTTAGCCTACCATGCTTCCATTTTTGGGCCTTCGACAGGCCTGAAAAGTGGCTTATTTTTCCCCCTCTACATGTCTCATGAAGGGTATTTGGCTGTTTGATGATAGCATCTAGCACCTATCTCTTTACCCCCTTGTATGCCATGATTCTTGCATAGTATATTTGGCTGGCGTATAATCTGTTTTTGAGCATGTAATAAACTGTAAGTAGGCTTATTTTGAGCCCTTCTTCAACATTGAAGAAGGGCTCAACCCTGTTTGGGACCCCTATCTTGCACTTGTTTCATAATCTCTTCTATTTACCGTAATTTTGCATGCTTTGTTAGCCTATCTTGCTTCTATTTTTGTGGCTGGTCATAAACTGGAAATGTGCTTGTTTTTCCATGTATAAGGTCTGTCCTAGGTTGTTTGGGTCAATCTTGGCATGCTTTGTATAGCCCCTTTGCATTGTAGCTTGTATGCTTCAAGTAGGTGCATGTGTAGGATGCATTGCCTCCATGATTTCAAGGGTTTGGAACCCTCTTACATGCTATTTCAGACCCTAATCCATGCTCACATGTTCATTTTTGTCATCTCTTTCATGCTTTAAGGGTGTGTCCTTTTATGCATTCAAGGGTGCCTTGTGCATGCTTGTGTGTTTAGAGCTTTTAGGATGCCGTGAGTGTGAGTTTTGGGTGTATTTTCACATGCTGAAAACCTGTTTTTGGTTGCTCGAGTCTTGCCATGATTGGTCTTGTCAAGTGTGGTTCAAAGCCTCATTACCTTGCTTCAAGCACTCGGGCTATTTGCATGCTTTGTTTGGTCTTGTTTAGCTTGGTTTGGCACCATGTTTTGCATGATTTCAGAGCTTTTCATGTATGCTAATAGTCCATGTTTGTGCCTCTTAGATGTGTTTAAGAGTTGCTTAATTATGCTTAAGTGTTGGTGCCTTAACTTATACATGTGTGCATGTGTGTTTGGCCCTCTTGACTTAGCATTTTGGCCACTGATTTTAGGACTATTTGAGTTGCCTAATTCATGTATAAGACCATCCTTCCATTGATTCGCATGCTTGTCTTGTATGCTTACTTGCATGATTGCATTGTATTGCCATATTGCATACTAGTTGACATGTTTAGGACTTCATTGCATCGACATGCATGCTAAGCCTCTTGACCAAGTCATGATAGAGGTTTGAGCACCCTTGTTTGCTTGTTTGCATTGCATGCATTTGAAATCAAAGTTGCATTCTTGGTTCTTAGGGCCATCATGCATGGAAATGCGCGATTGGTGGTCCGGGAATCGAGGCACATGCCCCTTTGAGTCAATAACATGATAAGGGGTGTGTATAGTGCATAAATACCTTGAATCACATTGCCATGCATGTTGTTGTCCTCTGCTGCTGTGGGTTGCAGGTTCTGCAGGTGTTAAGTGCCGGCCGGCACTATTTAGTGCCGACCGGCAGTCAATTGCCAGCCGATAACTTCATCTAGTGCCGGTGGCCTCCTTCTTCAGCCGGTGGTGCTCTACCCCAGCCGGTGGTACTCCCCAGTGCCCTGAGAGGCACTCCTGGGACTTTGGCAATTTTCAGAGGAGGATAGCAGGGGAAACAGAGGCAATCCGTGCATGGCAGTGCGATTCCGAGCCAATTCCGAGCGCGCGCTGCATTTGAGCCCTCTTCCCGAGGCGTTTACTGCTTTAATTAACTTAGTTAATTTGTTAATTAATTTAGTTAATTTGTAATAATTAATTAGCTTGCGTAGTTAATTAATTTGTATTATTCTTTTGGTCCCTCCGAGCGAGGGTAAATTTGTAATAAGTGTGTGTGAGTGGGTGCATGTCTTCCAACCCCCATTTCTTTCTACCCTTTTATTTACCTGCTTATGATGGTAGATTAGGGCACATCTAAATTAGCATACCTTATGCAATGCATGCGTGCATTCATGCATTTGTTTACATACATCGGGCTCGGTACATCATACAAACTGCATCGTACTTTCAATTCCAAATTGAATACGTGATAGTTGTTGCATTTCATGTGCCATGCTTAGGATAGCCGAGCCTGTCTAGATTACATTCCGTATGCGATGCATTAGTCACTTAACATAAACTAGGTCATGCATGTTTTGCTAACTGGTTTCTTGTTTTGGCACGGAGTACGATGTAAGTTTTATGCTTTAGCATGTCGCATGCGTGTGAATGTTAACATGACAGTATGCCTGCCATGCGGCTAAGTGCTTATGTGATAAACTGCTTGAATGCCTGTGGGTGGAGGTTGGATTACTTGAGTTGGGAATACTCATTGAAATCCGTGTTTTAGCCTACTCGCGAGTAGCAATTTCAAACTGTTTTCCAAACAAGACGGATATGCAATGCTTATTTCCAAATTAGGCGATCTAGTCTATACTTGTTTGTTGTGCGCACAACATAGTAATTCTAGGCTAATAACCGGAATAAGAACGCATAAAGTTTTCAAAATTGGATATCACGGTTAGTAGAGGCCGGTCTTCGGACCGGGCGAAAGGGGGTGCTCATAGCTGACCTTCCCCGATCGTACCCAAGCTCCCGAGCCAAGACCACTTTGGTGATGACGGACACGTGGCCTTCGGCACCGAGTCAGGGTTTCCTAAATTTCCCATTTTAAAAATATTTAGGTGGCGACTCTGTAATCTGGCAAAGCAGTCCATGTTTGGCACTACTTTTCAAAAATCTGTTTTCTCAAACGATTTGCCAGAGTTGGACTCTTTGGTTCAGATTTAGAACCAACAAACAAAAATCGAGTCCGAACTGTAGCGAGGTCCCCCGGGCGTGTTACAGTTTCTGGCGACTCTGCTGGGGATTTTAGAGAGCTTGACTCGAACTCGTGATATCCTGTTTTGATGACACTTATGTGTTTCTTTGCATTGCATGTGCATTGGTGCGCCTAGGACACCGTGTTTGCCATCTGCCATTCCTGAACGGTTTGCCGGAGGCTTGTCTTGTCAAGGCATGACCATAAGGCTGACCGGTTATGGGCTCTGACAGCATGGGAACACAAACCCCGGTTTTACCGGGGCACCCTTTTTGACCATTCGGCCTAGTGCATATTCGGATCCATAGTGACCATTCCAAGCTAGGACAGGTTGCTTACCCGATTTTAGGTTGTTTGAAACCGCTGCGTGCGTAGTGAAACCCTAGCTCCTGACAAAATAGGACAGGGAAACCCTACCCCAACATAGGGGTGTATTGGCTCTCATTTACTTGCTATGTGCTTTTAGAGTATATCTCTACAGGGAATGCGTATACAGTTTGCGACTGGGTATCCGGCCTACAGGCACCAGTATCAGTATTTTGAGAATCAGTTATATCTGCGGGTATCAGATTCAGATTTGGGCAGAATTTTGGGCAGAATTCAGTAGAGTGCAATCATTCAGTTGTGCTCGTATCTGTTCTAGTGAAATCAGGCTGAGGTGCTGTTTTCTCTTTTGCTAAGTAGTCTTGGAACCATAGCTTCAGAAGGGTCTGATATACCCAGGGTACTCTAGACCTGTGTTGTTATGTGATCAGGGGATGAACCACTTGCTGTCGGTGCTCAGCTTACTCGGATGTGATGGATGGCACGCACTATTTTGAACATTTGCGAATGCTGTTTATCCTACCTTCTGACTTGGGTATTGCGTCTGCCTTGTTGTATCGAGTCAGCCATGTTGAGTCTGTCTTGTTGTATCGAGTCAGTCCTGTTGAGTCTATCTCGTTGTATCGAGTCATCCCTGTTGAGTCTGTCTCATTATATCGAGTCACCCCTGTTGAGTCTGCCTCGTTGTATCGAGTCAACCCTGTTGAGTCTGTCTCGTTGTATCGAGTCAGTTCTGTTTTGTTAGAGTCAGGTGATTCCGGGGATGTTACCTCGCGTCACCATTTTGTTTTGCGTTGTCTTTTTCTTGTTTTGAGTCTGTTTCTGCCTGGAGCCAGTTACCAACAGATTTGAATGAACAGCAGTGATTTTCACTCTGTTTGCTTCTGCCGTGTGCCAGTTGTGCCAGAAATTCTAAATGAGATGCGTATTTGACTAGAACTCTGTCTTTTCTGTGCCTTGAAGTCATTGCATGACCTGAGTTTTCCAAAACTTTTTTCGAAATATTGTGATAAAAACGAAGAGGAGGAATTCCTCGGATTTGCAAAATTTGATCAATTGAGAGAAAGAGAGGCGTGCTAAGCCCTTAATGAATGAAATCATGCTTGTTAGTGTGAGTACTGAGAAGGACCCTAGCTTTGATCCAGATTGGTCTACACTGTCTTCAGCGCGAGCGATTTGTCGCTTTCTTAAAAACTTTCAAAAAATGTTTTGCGCGGTCCTGCGAAGACATGTGTGGAATCGCTCTTGAGATTGTGCAGCTTAGGATCGCTCTCAGCCTCGAGACTGACCTCCTTCAAACCTTGAACCTTGGATTCAGAACGTTCAAGGACTCAATGTGAGGCCTGTGTGGCCAGATTCAAAGCAGCCCTCGAACAAGAGGCAAGAAGTCAGATCAAGAAGATCAGAATGATCAAAGAAGCTTGAAGCTAATCAGAAGCCCCCCCGAACTAGGGGCAAAGATCAGATGTGCCGAAGAGCCAAAGATGAGCTCTTGCAAATCAACAGCCACTCTCCTGGATACGGATGGCTTCAATCTAAAACCATTTGGCATGGACTTGCTACACTTTTACCCTTTGAGAGGCTCGCTGGGCCGAAAACCCGGAAGGGCGACCCAGGCAAAAGTTAGAGCAAGCAAAAAATACAAAAGGAAAAGAAAAAAAATACAGAAAAAAAAGAAAAGAAAAAAAAAAAAAAAAAGAAGAAAAAGAAGCTCGCAAGGTCGAAAACCCGCATCGGGCGCCTTGGCAAAAGTTAGAGCCTAAAAAAAAAAAAGAGAAAAAAGAGAAAAGAAAAAATGAAAAAGAAGAAAGAAGAAAAAGAAGCTCGCAAGGTCGAAAACCTGCAACAGGCGCCTTGGCAAAAGTTAGAGCATAAAAAGGAGAGGTTAAATACCCGAGTGTACCTTAACCCCGAACTACGTAAGGCTTGATTCCCATCTTTGGGATACGTAGGCAACTTCATTCTGAAGTCCAGCCTAAAACACTTCAAATTCATTGTGTCCATGAAATGGTTTTGATCATCTTTGCCTTCTCTGTATCCGAGAGTTCGGTTGTAATCGTCGCTCTGAAGGATTGATTTCAATACGCTGCGATGCTATCCAAACAAGGGGCAACTTTCCGTTGCCATTCAAAACGTCGTGGTGTCACTTCAAACAAGGGGCAACTTTCCGTTGCCATGCAGTGTCCTTCAGACAAGGGGCAATTTTCCATTGCTTATGGATCCGAGGTTGCGCATCTCAAGAGTAGGTTCCGTGCTTGTTGAGCATTGGCCGTTTGCAAAAATAGTTTTTGAGAATTTTTACTGAGGTTGACTAATTCTCTCGAAAATTATTCCATCTTTTCCAAAACTGGACCATTTTCTTGGACCCAAAAAAGGAAAATTTTCAGTGCTCATAGCCTGACTTGCATGATTTTAAATCAAAAATGAATAAGCATGTTAATCTAACTTTCATGTTGGTCAAAATTGTTTTTAAAACCAAAAAAATGGTCAAAATGATGAACTAGGGGCACAGTTGAGTCAGGCTTCCTGTCTTTTCCCCATCAACATACTTGCCAAGAAGGGCACTCTACCTGCCAGAAGAGGGCACAACTGAAGCTAACAACAAAGGGCTGAAAGCTCTCTCATCCTCCAAGCAACGAGGTATCAAGCCAAGTGCGAAGCACAAATGGAA
Source organism: Camellia japonica (assembly GCA_030407325.1). Taxonomy (NCBI): domain Eukaryota; kingdom Viridiplantae; phylum Streptophyta; class Magnoliopsida; order Ericales; family Theaceae; genus Camellia; species Camellia japonica. The sequence goes on along the minus strand of JAPPVO010000031.1, from coordinate 46,151,158 downwards.
TGGATCAAGATGTTCCACTTCCTCATCTGGACAGATCTAACCACGTCCAAACTCCCCAGCAGGGCATCATCAACCGATGTTAGCTGCAGATTTGCTACACACCAGTTGTAGCACAACCCTCTGTGGGAAACTCACTGTTGTGAAGAAAAAGAATCTAGCAGAATGCTAGGGGCAAGAGCCCGAACTTCTTGTCTATCACCAACCACTCTGGGGAGGGATGAAAAATGAGAGATTGAAGAATAGAGAGATGTGCGTTGAGAGAAAAAGTGAGAAAAGGGCTTTTTTTTAGAAAACAAGAGCTTGAGGGCCGAGTGATGTGAGAATCACAAATGAGAAAGGGTGGGAAATAATACCCGGTAAAACAGTCTCCCTGTGCACATTTGAGTCTTGTGTTTTGTTTTGTCTGTTTCGATTCTTGTTTTGAGTCGTTTCGAGTGTCAATAGATGTGTTTAGGTAGTTTACCTTTGTTTTCCGTTGTTGGTCGTCTTTGCTGTGTTCAGTCGTAGGCTCAATACCCGGTAAGAACTCATTTCTTAATTTCAAACAAAAAATCATCTTGTGCTCAGAGTGCGTGCCATTCTCCACATTTGTGCAAAACAATTCGTTCTTTCATAAAACTGCAGGGCCCACCCCCGATAAGTGTGAACAGTAAAACCAGGACCTATTGAAGCTATGTGGTTCCGGACTGCAAAATAAAAGCAAAAGAGGAAAACGTCGGGTATCTGAGTTTGTTTCAACTTCAGTAAGTTCCGAGACTACATCCCGTGTGTACCTCTTCAGGCCTTGCCAGTGCTCCGAAGTATGAGTGTACCTCTACCTCAAGCTCAAGATCAAGTCTGCTTCAAGCCAGAATAGTGTATCAATCACACTTCATTCATTCAGTGTATCTAGCACACTTTATTTGCTTTAGTGTATCAATCACACTCCATTCACTTCGTGTATCTATCACACATAGTCATTTGCTCCACTTAGTGTATCTAACACACTCCATTTGCCTTGGTGTATCAATCACACTTCTTTCATTTTGTGTATCTATCACGCACATATTCACTTTTGTGTATCTATTACACTCTCACTCAGTGTATCAATCACACTTCACTCCCTTTGTGTATCAATCACACTCTATTTGCTTCATGTATCTGTCACATGTTTATTTAGTGTATCAATCACACTTCTCTCATTTTGTGTATCAATCACACTTCTCTCATTGTGTATCAATCACACACATTCTCATTTTATGTATCTATCACACCCATTCTCACTTTAGTGTATCAATCACACACTTTATTGCATTCAGTGTATCAATCACACACTTTATTGCAAGTGTATCAATCACACACTTCATTGCATTCAGTGTATCAATCACACGTTTCATTTCATTTAGTGTGTCAACCACACACTTCATTACATTCCGTGTATCAATCACACTCTCTTCACTTAGTGTATCAATCACACTTCTTTCATTTTATGTATCTATCACACACGTGTTCACTTCAATTACTTTAGTGTATCCATCACACTTCATTACCTTTTGTGTATCTATCACGCACATACCCACTTTATTCCCTTAGTGTATCAATCACACTTCATATATCCAGTATATCAATCATACTTGTTCACTAAGTGCATCTATCACACTTTGTGTTCACATCCAGTATATCAATCATACTTGTTCACTAAGTGCATCTATCACACTTTGTGTTCACATTCAGTATATCAATCATACTTGTTCACTAAGTGCATCTATCACACTTCGTGTTCACATTTAGTATATCAATCATACTCCCGTTCACTAAGTGCATCGATCACACTTTGTGTTCACCTTCAGTATATCCATCATACTCGTTCACTAAGTGCATCTATCACACTTTGTGTTCACATTTAGTATATCAATCATACTTGTTCACTAAGTGCATCTATCACACTTCGTGTTCACATTTAGTATATCAATCATACTCCCGTTCACTAAGTGCATCGATCACACTTTGTGTTCACCTTCAGTATATCCATCGTACTTGTTCACTAAGTGCATCTATCACACTTCGTGTTCACCTTTAGTATATCTATCATACTTGTTCACTAAGTGCATCTATCACACTTTGTGTTCACATTTAGTATATCAATCATACTTTGTTCACTAAGTGCATCGATCACACTTCGTGTTCACCTATTGTGTATCCATCACACTCGTTCACTTAGTGCATCTATCACACTTTGTGTTTGCCTTTTGTGTATCCATCACGCTTTGCTCACTTCATTCATCCTGTGTATCCATCACACTTTGCTTCATACAGTGTATCCATCACACACTTTTACTTCGTGTATCAATCACACGCTCGCTTTGTGTATCAATCACACACTTTCGCTTTGTGTATCAATCACACACTCATTTTGTGTATCAATCACACACTTTCTCTTTATGCATCTATCACACTATGCTCATCCTGTGTATCCATCACACTTTGCTTCATACGGTGTATCCAGCACACTGCACTCACCTTGTGTATCCATCACGCTTTGCTTCATAGAGTGCATCCATCACACTCGCTTCACTTTGTGTATCTACCACACACGTTCACTTTTTGTATCTATCACATGCTCCCTTTGTGTATCCACCACACACATTTTCTTAGTGTATCCATCACACTCGTTTTGCTTTGTGTATCTGTCACACTTTGCTTCACTTAGTGTATCAACCACACTTTATTCATATAGTGTATCCATCACACTCTCTTCAATTTTGTGTATCCATCACACATGTTTGTCCACTTAGTGTATCTATCACGCTTTGTTCGCTTTTGTGTATCAAACGCACATGTTCGTAAGAATTGCATAATTCTCTTACATCCTTTCTGCATTGTAATGTAGTTTGGTTTTTGCTTGCTTAAAACTGTTCCATTATTATGCTTCGTTACAGCATCCTTCGCATGATCATAAGTTATGCACTTGCATTGTGCATCACTTTGCATCCTGCCCCTGAACTACGCTGGTTTGATTCCTTGCAAAAGGATACGTAGGCAGCCTACGGGCACAACCATTTATCTATCTATATTTAGTTTGTTTGTCCAAGTCTTCGACCTTGTCAAAAATGGGTCGTCTCTGGGCTTTGACATTCACTCCCGTCATTGTTATGACTTCCGAGTTCTGTCAAAGAGGGGCAACTGTAGACACCCCATTTTTGACCGCCCTCAAGACTTGGGCATTACTGATGGTTTGCTCGGTGTTGAGAGATGTGCAGGGCAAAGATTCAATTCCTTCGGCAAGGAGAGAGGCGAACCCTTCAAAAAATTTGTTTAGGGGTTTGGAGTTGAAGAAAAGAGGAGAGGAGGGGAGAAAATAGGTTGGAGATTCTTAAGCAAAAAACCAGAGGATATACATATATTCTGATATAGAAACATATATCCCACCTCCTTCTCTATATCTATCCTATCCAAGCTTCCAAACACCTTGGTTCTTGTATCATTTGCTCTACAACACCTAGCACAACACCTCCATCTTCCATTCCAGCATTTGGGAGGTCATTTGCAGAGGTTAGGAGCTCAGAAACTTGGACCAAGGGGTGCTGGTTTGTTGGTCTACAAGGGTAAGCACACTTTTCCCCAAAACTAGCATTTTCTTGGTTCATATCTAAGCCATAGTTGCATGTATTTTTGAGCTTCGATGTAAACTACAAAGAGGCTTTTTTTGAGCCCTTCTTCAACATTGAAGAAGGGCTCAACCTTGTTTGGGACCCCCATGTATGACTTGCTTCAATACCCTCTTGGGACCTTATTTTGTTGCATGTTTCTTTAGCCTACCATGCTTCCATTTTTGGGCCTTCTACAGGCCTGAAAATTGGCTTATTTTTCCCCCCTCTACATGTCTCATGAAGGGTATTTGGCTGTTTGATGATAGCATCTAGCACCTATCTCTTTACCCCCTTGTATGCCATGATTCTTGCATAGTATATTTGGCTGGCGTATAATCTGTTTTTGAGCATGTAATAAACTGTAAGTAGGCTTATTTTGAGCCCTTCTTTGACATTGAAGAAGGGCTCAATCCTGTTTGGGACCCCTATCTTGCACTTGTTTCATAATCTCTTCTATTTACCGTAATTTTGCATGCTTTGTTAGCCTATCTTGCTTCTATTTTTGTGGCTGGTCATAAACTGGAAATGTGCTTGTTTTTCCATGTATAAGGTCTGTCCTAGGTTTTTTGGGTCAATCTTGGCATGCTTTGTATAGCCCCTTTGCATTGTAGCTTGTATGCTTCAAGTAGGTGCATGTGTAGGATGCATTGCCTCCATGATTTCAAGGGTTTGGAACCCTCTTACATGCTATTTCAGACCCTAATCCATGCTCACATGTTCATTTTTGTCATCTCTTTCATGCTTTAAGGGTGTGTCCTTTTATGCATTCAAGGGTGCCTTGTGCATGCTTGTGTGTTTAGAGCTTTTCGGATGCCGTGAGTGTGAGTTTTGGGTGTATTTTCACATGCTGAAAACCTGTTTTTGGTTGCTCGAGTCTTGCCATGATTGGTCTTGTCAAGTGTGGTTCAAAGCCTCATTACCTTGCTTCAAGCACTCGGGCTATTTGCATGCTTTGTTTGGTCTTGTTTAGCTTGGTTTGGCACCATGTTTTGCATGATTTCAGAGCTTTTCATGTATGCTAATAGTCCATGTTTGTGCCTCTTAGATGTGTTTAAGAGTTGCTTAATTATGCTTAAGTGTTGGTGCCTTAACTTATACATGTGTGCATGTGTGTTTGGCCCTCTTGACTTAGCATTTTGGCCACTGATTTTAGGACTATTTGAGTTGCCTAATTCATGTATAAGACCATCCTTCCATTGATTCGCATGCTTGTCTTGTATGCTTACTTGCATGACTGCATTGTATTGCCATATTGCATACTAGTTGACATGTTTAGGACTTCATTGCATCGACATGCATGCTAAGCCTCTTGACCAAGTCATGATAGAGGTTTGAGCACCCTTGTTTGCTTGTTTGCATTGCATGCATTTGAAATCAAAGTTGCATTCTTGGTTCTTAGGGCCATCATGCATGGAAATGCGCGATTGGTGGTCCGGGAATCGAGGCACATGCCCCTTTGAGTCAATAACATGATAAGGGGTGTGTATAGTGCATAAATACCTTGAATCACATTGCCATGCATGTTGTTGTCCTCTGCTGCTGTGGGTTGCAGGTTCTGCAGGTGTTAAGTGCCGGCCGGCACTATTTAGTGCCGACCGGCAGTCAATTGCCAGCCGATAACTTCATCTAGTGCCAGTGGCCTCCTTCTTCAGCCGGTGGTGCTCTACCCCAGCCGGTGGTACTCCCAGTGCCCTGAGAGGCACTCCTGGGACTTTGGCAATTTTCAGAGGAGGATAGCAGGGGAAACAGAGGCAATCCGTGCATGGCAGTGCGATTCCGAGCCAATTCCGAGCGCGCGCTGCATTTGAGCCCTCTTCCCGAGGCGTTTACTGCTTTAATTAACTTAGTTAATTTGTTAATTAATTTAGTTAATTTGTAATAATTAATTAGCTTGCGTAGTTAATTAATTTGTATTATTCTTTTGGTCCCTCCGAGCGAGGGCAAATTTGTAATAAGTGTGTGTGAGTGGGTGCATGTCTTCCAACCCCCATTTCTTTCTACCCTTTTATTTACCTGCTTATGATGGTAGATTAGGGCACATCTAAATTAGCATACCTTATGCAATGCATGCGTGCATTCATGCATTTGTTTACATACATCGGGCTCGGTACATCATACAAACTGCATCGTACTTTCAATTCCAAATTGAATACGTGATAGTTGTTGCATTTCATGTGCCATGCTTAGGATAGCCGAGCCTGTCTAGATTACATTCCGTATGCGATGCATTAGTCACTTAACATAAACTAGGTCATGCATGTTTTGCTAACTGGTTTCTTGTTTTGGCACGGAGTACGATGTAAGTTTTATGCTTTAGCATGTCGCATGCGTGTGAATGTTAACATGACAGTATGCCTGCCATGCGGCTAAGTGCTTATGTGATAAACTGCTTGAATGCCTGTGGGTGGAGGTTGGATTACTTGAGTTGGGAATACTCATTGAAATCCGTGTTTTAGCCTACTCGCGAGTAGCAATTTCAAACTGTTTTCCAAACAAGACGGATATGCAATGCTTATTTCCAAATTAGGCGATCTAGTCTATACTTGTTTGCTGTGCGCACAACATAGTAATTCTAGGCTAATAACCGGAATAAGAACGCATAAAGTTTTCAAAATTGGATATCACGGTTAGTAGAGGCCGGTCTTCGGACCGGGCGAAAGGGGGTGCTCATAGCTGACCTTCCCCGATCGTACCAAGCTCCCGAGCCAAGACCACTTTGGTGATGACGGACACGTGGCCTTCGGCACTGAGTCAGGGTTTCCTAAATTTCCCATTTTAAAAATATTTAGGTGGCGACTCTGTAATCTGGCAAAGCAGTCCATGTTTGGCACTACTTTTCAAAAATCTGTTTTCTCAAACGATTTGCCAGAGTTGGACTCTTTGGTTCAGATTTAGAACCGCAACAAACAAAAATCGAGTCCGAACTGTAGCGAGGTCCCCCGCGGGCGTTGTTACAGGGCCTAGCACGCCTCTCTTTTCCTCAGTTGATCAAATTTTTGCAAATCCGAGGAATTCCTTCCTCTTCGTTTTCATCACAGTGTTAGAAGAGTTTTTGAAAAACTTAGGTCAATGCAATGATTTCAAGGCACAGAAGAGACACAATGTTGGTCAAATACTGCCATCTCATTCAGAACTTCTGGCACAACTGGCTCCAAGGCAGAAACAGACACAAAAGGGTGAAAATCACTGCTGTTTCATTCAGGTCTTCTAGCACAACAGGCTCCAAGGTAGGAACAGACTCAAAAGAAAGAGCGAAAAGGCAAACACCAACAAAGCAAGTGATGCCCGAGGTAACACCCTCGAAATCACCCGACCCTGACACAACAGGACTGACTCGATACAACAAGAGAGACTCGACTGACTCAGTACGAAAAGACTGACTCAACACAACACAACAGAACTGACCCAATACCCAAGTCAGAAAGCACAATAAACAGCATTTGCACATTGCTCAAAATAGTGCGTGCCATCCACCACATCTGGAGTAAACTGAGCACCAACAACAGGTGGTTTATCCCCCGGTCACAGAGTCACATTATCCCCCAAGTTCATCAATCCAGTACCGAAAAACAAGTCCAAAGTACCTGGGGATATTGGAACCTTCTGAAACTATGGTTCCAAGACTACCTTGCAAAAGAGAAAACAGACATCATCTCAGCTTGATTTCACTCGAACAGATACGAGCATAACTGAATGACTGCACTCTTTGCTGAATTATGCCCCAAAATTCTGCCTGTAAACTGATACCCTCAGGCCGATACTCAGATTTGCAGCTGATACATACCATCCTGTAGAGACACACCCTAATAGCACATAGCAAGTAAGTAAGAGCCAAAACACCCCTATGGTGGGGTAGGGTTTCCTTGTCCTAATTTCGTCAAGAACTAGGGTTTCACTACGCACGCAGCGGTTTCAAACAACCTATATTCGGGTAAGCAACCTATCATAGTTTGGAATGGTCACTATGGTTTCTGATATGCACTAGGTCGAATGGTCAAAAGAGTGCCTCAGTAAAAATCAAGGTTTGTGTTCCCATCACGGCAGAGCCCGTAACCGGTCAGCCATATGGCACGCTTTTCTAAGCAAGCCTCCAGCAAACCATTCAGGAATAGCAGTTGGCAAACACTGTGGCTTAGGCGTACCTATGCAAATGCAATGCAAAGAAACACATAAGTGTAAACAAAACAACATATCATGAGTTCGAGTCAAGTTCTCTAAATCCCCAGCAGAGTCACCAGAAACTGTAGACCGCCCCGAAACTACGCTCCGCGCGCGAGGGCGCGAATTGTAGTTCTTAGCTACTACAGTTCAGACTCCTGTCGCGGTTCCAAATCTAATCTCACAAAGTGCAATGTAAGATTGATAAATCACCAAAGAGTCCAAATTCGGAAAATCGTTTTGGAAAATCGATTTTAATCAAAAAGCACCAAACATGGACTGCTTTGCCAGATTTTAGAGTCGCCACCTAAATATTTTATTTTGGGAAATTTAGGAAACCCTGACTCGTGCCTAAGGCCACGTGTTCGTCATCACCAAAGTTGCCTTGGCACAGGAACTTGGGTACGAGAGGGGAAGGTCCTGAAATGAGCACCCACGCTCGCCCGATCAAAGGATCGGTCTCTACTAACATGATATGTTGTTTTTGAAAACACATGTGCTCTTATTCCGGTTTATTAATCTAACTTACTATGTGATGCGCACAGCATAGAAGTATAAACTCAATCACTCAAATTGGAACAAAACATCTAATGTTTGTTTGTGAAAATGATTTGAAAGTGCTACTCGCAAGTAGGCTAAGACGCGGATTTGCCACCCTCAAGTGGGCTTAGAAAACAACATGCTTTGCCACCCTCAAGTGGGCTTAAAACGCACATTTTGATGAATTGTTCCAATTCAAGCAATGAAGCCTTCATCCACAGGCATTCATGCAGTTATAGCAATTAAGCAAATAGCCTCATGGCAAGCATGCTATCATGGCAACAATTACATATATGCAAGGATGCTAAAGCGTAAACACTCACAGTGTACTCCGAGCCAAAAAAAAAAAAGCTAGCTAGTAATCAATGCATGATCCTGGCTATGTTAAGATGCCTAATGCAACACATGCAAAAATGCAACTAGAATAGGCTCAGCTATTCTAAGATGGCATATGAATGCGACAATTGATAACATTCTTTGAAACACGTATTCAAGAAAGTGTATTGAAATACAATGCAGTTTGAATGATGCGCCGAGCCCGATGCATGCAAGACAAAATGAATGATGCACGCATGCAAAGCATAAGTATGCTAATTGAAACATGCCCTAAAACTAACCATCGAAAGCAGGTAAGTAAAAGGGAGAAAGAAATGGGGGTTGGAAGACATGCATCACACACACGCACGCTTATTACAATATTTGCCCTCTCGATGAAGGGTCCGAATAATAAGCTAACTAGCTAATCTAAGCTAGTTAAACTAATTATTACAAATCAAAACTAACTAACTATTCCTAGTCAACTAATTAGTTATTACAACACAAATTGGTTAGTTAAGCGCATTAACTAATTAAGTACAAAACCAAAGCATTAGCTAGCTAAGCAAAGCAGCTAAGTAAAGCAGTAAAAAGAGGTCCTCAGGGCGAGGGGTGCATGCATGCTCGGTCGCCTCGTTCGAAAATCCATTACTATGCCCTAACTTGCCTCTGTTTGCATTTGATCTCAGAACGCTGCACAAACCTCCAGATAGCTTCCACTCCATCATGGAGACCTCTAGGAAGGCTGCCGACCACTTAATGGTGTTGTCGACCACCTGTAGACTACCTACACATGCTGCAGACCAGAAAAAGTGGTCAGCCAGCCACTTTTACTGGTCTACCGACCAGAAAATATTGCCAAGCTCCAATTTGCTGCAACAGAGAACAAGAAGGGACACAGCAGTGTATTTGCAAGGTATGTGTGCGCAACCACCCTCCCTATCATTTCTCCAGCTCAAGGGAGTGCGGTTCTCGACTCTCGAGCCACCAACCGAGCATCGCAATGCATGATGGCTGAGAAGCCAAGTTTGCACAATTCAATGTCAATGAATGCACAAATAACACATAAGAGCCTTAACCTCTATCACGCATGATCAAAAGGGTCGGCGACTGAGAAATGAGGCACATTTTATCACTTCAAGTATAAAACGTCCCTCGTTTCTCGTGTTTGGATTAACGTTCAATCCAAAGAACAATGTAATGCAATAATCATTCCAAACAACATGCAAACAACATAAGCACGTCAAGTTAAAGTCCTTAACCATGAAAGCTAGTGAAGGATACAACACAAGGGCTATGTAATGCAGTACTCCATGGACCAAACCAGCCCCAAATAGACCTCATGTATGCCAAGATAAAGGCCAAAATGCTCTGAATTGATGGCATGGAAGGCAAGATGGTGATGCTCATGCAATGGCTCATCAATTAAGCATAAGAGCACAACTTTCAAACATAATGAAGAAGTGACAAATGTGAGAGTGTAGCTACACTACATGCACTGAAATCATGTGTGAAATGATGCCAAATCATCCAAACAACACAAGCATAGCATGCAAGAGTGCCTAAGGCACAAGGCTACCAAAAGGGACTACACAAGAGGCATGCAATACATGGCATAAATGATTGAACCAACCATAGACAGAGCTCAAATAGGTCAAAACAAAGACCAAAACATGCTGAGATGGGAGTTCACAAGTCTAGGCAAGCAAGCATATACATTGGCCCATAAGCGAGACGCAAATGCACAACTCTTGAAAGCATTGAAAGAGTGACACATGTGAGTGTATGACCATGAAACATGCTCTGAAATCATGTATCAAATGATACTAAATCATGCAAATAGCCCAAGCAATGCATGCTAGTGGACTCAAAACACAAAGCTAGTGAGCAAGAATGAACTATGGCTATACAAAGCAAGGCATGCATGATCCATAACACTTAAATCAAACCTAGAGTATGCTAAAACATGTCCAAAAGCTTGCTAGAGTGGAGCCAAAAACATGCTAGAATGATGGTCCAAAGCATGATGCTCCAAAGCATGTTGCATGTTAGGCTAGCAAGGATGATTACATTACAAGTACATGAAGCATGCAACAAGTGACCAAAACAACCCAAAACAAAGCTAAGGCATGCTGAAATAAGGTCTAAGACATGTTAAGATGGAGCCAAAACAAGCTAGAAAGACATGCTACTTTAATGAGCCAAAGGCAAGCAGCCAAGACACAAGGAGAGGGGATGACCCCCTCCTATTTGGTACCTCAAAACACACTTTCCACCACTGAAATTCCTCTGAGTTTCAGTGGTGAGAAGGCCAAAAAGAGGTGGTCCCAATAGCTTAAAAGGATAGCTCAAAACAAGGCAAAATAAGGCACAAAAGGGAGTAGACCACCCCCAACACTAAAGAAGCCTCAAACAAACATTTCAAACACTTGAAAATGAAGCTTTTTACAGTAGAAAGTTAAGCCAAAATAAGCATGCAAATAGGGCCAAATAAGCAATGAACACAAAGCTTAAAAGGGGGCTAGAGACTCACCCTTGAAGAACCACTTCAAGACAACAACTCCAGCAGCTTTTCTAAGCTAAAAACCAACTCTTGAGTCCAAACAAGACCCTCAGGTACCTCAGCAACAAGAGTGTGGTGTTTCACTAGGTGTTTGTGTGCAAAAGTGTGAAGAAACTACGCTTTTAACCACAAATATAGAGCAAATAGAGCAGTATAGAGATAAAGATATATGTATAACCCTAATGCAAAATTATGAACCTGAGCCAAGAGGAAGGAGGCTCCCTTATATAGAAATCCATGCTCCAAGCTTATTTGACAAGCTAGAGGCTCCAAGCAATCCCTCCATACACGTATGGAGGATGCTTTCTGTGCCCAACAGTTGGCACAACTGGCAAGAAAATATCTGCAGAAAAATGCAGAAAAGGTGCCGACCAGTTGAGGTGGTTGGCCGACCACTCCCACTAGTCAATCGACCACAAAAGGTGGTCTACAAGGAGAACAACTGGTCGGCAGAGGTGGGGGAGGTGGTCTGCACAGAGAAAGCAAGGTGGTGGCATGGCTGCCGACCACTTTAGGTGGTCCACAGACCACCAAGACTAGTTGGCCGACCAGAAAACTGGCTGGCAGGGAAGAAAAGTGGTCTGCAGGGGGAGAAACTGGTCTACAACCCTGTTCCACTCTCCAGGTAAGGGATAAGAAGGTTTGGTTCAAAACCAAACCAAAAAGGAAGCAAGACAAAAGTTCGCTGGACAAGGCACGCAGCCGAAAGCCCCGAAAACTAGTCTACGAGCACGAAAAGTAGCCTACGAGAGGGAAAAGTAGTCTACCACTACAAAAAGTGGTCTACATGTTTCCCTCTAGGCAAAGGCAACAAGGCATGGTCCAAAAACCAGGCCAAGAGGACAATGCTAAGAGGTTCCGAGACAAGGCGCTCGACCAAAGGCTCCGGAAACCGAAAACTAGCCTACGAGAGGGAAAAGTAGTCTACGACTACAAAAAGTGGCCTACAGGCCTCTCTCTCCCTCCAGGCAAGGTCAACAAGGCATGGTGCACGAACCAAGCCAAAACACAAAGAGTTCAGAGGCCTGGAGACAAGGCACTCAGCCAAAAACTCCGGAAACTCGAAACGTGCACAAACATGCGTGATCGTTGAGCACTCAGTCAATGACGTCTGAGTCTTAAGGTCGGTCAAAAATGGGATTTCTACAAGTGGTCGACAGCCACTTGTAGTGGTCGACCGACTAATTGAGGTGGCCGACAGCCACTAGTCAATTTTTGCACAACTGTGCTCCTGAGTTGGAGCAGAGGCATTCTGGGAGTTGGCACAATTTCCAGTGATCAAACAAGTGTGAATAGAGGCATCCGATGGCATGGCAATGGCATTTTCGGGTGGAGCAATCGAGCATGCATGCATCCCTCGTCCTAGAGGCCATTTAATCACTTTAGTTAGCTTAGAATAGCTAGTTACTTCAAATGTTATACTTAATTAGTTAGTGTAACTAATTCTTTAATTTCGACTTGTAATATTTAATTAACTTAAGAATAAGTTAGTTAATTTATTTCAATTTTTGTAATAATTAATTAGCTAGAATAGTTAATTAGTTTTGTGTTGTAATAGTTAGCTTAATTAGCGTAGCTAGTTCGCTTATTCATTCGAACCCTCCTTCGCGAGGGCACAATGTTGTAATAAGTGTGCGTGCGTGCGTGCGTGTGTGTATGTCTTCCAACCCCGCGTCTTTCTCCCTTTTATTTATCCGGTTTTGATGGTTAGATTAGGGACATTTTCAATTAGCATACCTCATGCTTGCATGTTTGCATCTGTTCATTTGCCTTGCATGCACCGAGGCTCAGTGCATCATTCAAACTACATTGTCCATTTCAATACTTCTTTGAATACGTGTTTAATCACATGTTGTTCAAATTGAATCATATGCCATATTAGTAACCGAGCCTATTAATTTCATATTGCATGTGTTGCATTAAGCATCTTGCATAGTTAGGAATCATGCATTTTTCTAACTAGCTTCTGTTTTGGTTTGGAGTACTCAGTGAGTTTTACACTTTAGCATGCTTGCATGAGTGTGATTGCCATATTGCCATGTTTAGCATGCTTGCCATGAGGCTATATGCTTAAATGATAAACTGCATGAATTCCTGTGGATGAAGGCTTTGTTGCTTAAGTTGGAACAATTCAATGAATGGATGTTTTAAAGCCCACTTTGCGAAGTGGCAAATCATGTTTTAAGCCCATATTGTTTGCTAGCAAATCCACATTTTAGGCCACTTGAGAGTGGCAAATTCAAACCATTTTTCGAAAGCAAACATGAGTTGAATTCGTTCCAAGTCTTGTGACTTAGTCTATACTTGCTTATGTGCGTCACAAAGTAAAGTTAGCTAATAACTGGAAAAGAACACATAAAGTTTATAAAATCTCATATCAGGATTAGTAGAGGCCGATCTTTGATCGGGCGAGCAGGGGTGCTCATTTTAGGACCTTCCCCTCTCGTACCCAAGTTCCCGAGCCGAGGCAACTTTAGTGATGATGGACACGTGACCTTTGGCACGAGTCAGGGTTTCTTAAATTTCCCCAAAATAAAATATTTAGGTGGCGTCTCTGTAATCTGGCAAAGCAGTCCAATTTTGGCATTATTATCTGATTTTCCAAAATGATTTACCGGATTGGACTCTTTGGTGTTTATCAGTCTCACACTGCACTTTATGAGATTAGATTCAGAACCGTGACAGGAGTCAGAACTGTAGGACCAATTCGAGCTCTCCGAAAGAGGGCACGAAAAAGTCGAGCTACAATGCCCTCGAGCGACAGTACGTGTGTCCAAGGATGGTATGTCGCCGGATCAAAAGGTCGAAGCCCGAGTGGTAGTGGCTCTGGCTTGGGCTTTGGAATAAACTCTGCCTCGGGAACTGGTGGAAATGCAGGTGGGACCTTGTAAACACCCCATTTTTGACCGTCCTCAAGACTTGGACGTCATCGTTTGAACACTCGATGATCATTCACGCTCGTGTTCGTTTTGAGTTCCTGAAGGTCTCGGTTATGCGTCTTGCCTTAGAGCCTCTCAACTTGTCTGTTTTGTGCTTGGTTGTGGACCAAGAGCTTGTGGCTTTGTTTCTGAGGGAAGAGGGTGGCCTTCTGGCCAGCCCTACAACCCATCGGCCAGGCCCTGTGCCCATCGGCCGTTCCCTCTTTCCATCGGCCATCAGTGGTGGCCCGTCGGCCTCACTGATGGCCGGTCGGCCCCTTTAATGGCCAGTCGGCATATTTTTTGGCCGAGGCCCTTTTCTTTGCTTTTGCAGATATTTTTATTTCCAGTTGTACCAGCTAGTGAGTACAGAATGCATCCTCCATACACGTGTATGGAGGGATTGTAACAAGCTTCTAGCTTATCAAACAAGCTTGAATCTTGTGATTCTTTATAAGGGGAGGCTCCTCTCCCCTTTTAGAGGTTCGGAATTTGATTAGGGCTAAACATATCCCTCTCTCTCTCTCTCTCTATATATATATATATATATATATATTTGTACTAGTTTGTGCCTTAAAGTGAGTTTTCTTCACACTTTTGCACTAAAGGACCTAGTGAAACACCTTCACTCTTGAGCTGAGGTTCTTGGAGGTTGCATTTGAGTGATTTTGGCTTGGTTTTTGCCTCAGAAGTGGCTGGTTTTGAAGTTGTTCTTCAAGGGTGAGTAGTCACCCTCTTTAAGCCTTGTTTTGCTTAAGTATTTGGCCATCCTTGCATGCTCTTTTAGGCCTTACTTTCAATTGCAAAAACTCTTGTTTTTAGGTTTTTGAAATGTTTGTTTGAGGCTTTGTTTGAGTTAGGGGTGGTTTACCCCCTTTGGTGGCTTATTTTCCTTTGTTTTGTTCTATCTCTTAAGGCCTTTCAAACCACCTTGTTTTGGCCTTTTAACCACTAAATTCTAGAGGAATTTTAGTGGTGGAAAGTGGGTTTTGAGACCCAAAATGGATGGGGGTGGTCCCCCCCTCTTGTGTTTTGTTTGCATGTGTTGTTGGCTTAATACTTTGGCATGCTTTTCTACCTTCATAAGGCTCTATCTTAGCATGTTTTAGGCCTTATTCTAACATGATATAACTCTGTTTTGGGTTAGTTTGGTTGCTTCTTGCATGCTTCATGTACTTGTAGTGCAATCCTCTTAGTTAGCCTAACATGCTCTATGCTTTGGACCACCATTTTAGCATATTTTTGGCTCCACTCAAGCATGCTTTTACTCATATTTTGGCATGCCTTAGCTCTGATTTTGGTCGACAAGGTCATCTCTTGCATGGTTTATGCACTTGTAGTGCAAGCTTGTTCACTAGCCTAGCTTGTTTGGTCTTTTGGCCTATTGATCTAGCATGTGTATGCTTTACTCCAGTACATTTTTGGCTTTGATTTAACATGCTTTAGGTCTGATTTGAGTGGTCTTGGTCGTGCATGCTTGGCTTTGCATAGCTATAGTGCATTTGGCTTTGCTAGCCTTAAGCTTTGAGACCTCTAGCATGTCATATTTGAGCTTTTTGCATGGTATGACATCATTTGGCATGTTATTTCAGACCATATACCTCTGCCATATTCTCGTATTTATCATCTCTTTGTTGTGTTTGAGGGTTGAGCCTTATGCTTCACTTATGAGTCAATATGTATGCATGCTTGCCTAAACTTTTGGGGCTACCATCTCAGCATGTTTTTGGTGTTATTTTACCATGTTAAAACTCTGATTTTTGTTGGTGAAGTCACCTCATGCTTGGTTTTGGTATGTGTAGTGTAATCCCACTCGTTGGCCTTGCATGCGTCATGCTTTGTGCCTCCCATTCTCACATGTGTTAGCTCTACTCCATGCATGTTTTGGTATTGTTTTGACCTGCCCTGGGACTGTTTTGAGTGATCTTGGCCCTTTGGGGCTTGCCTTGTGTGGCTATGGTGTAAGTGCCTTAGCTAGTCTTGAGTTTTGGGTACTTTAGCATGCTATATTTGTGATGGTCGCATGTTTTGTCATCATTTGGCATATGATTTCAGAGCATATAACCTTGTCATACCCTCATGTTTATCACTCTTTAATCATGTTTAAGAGTTGTGCCTTATGCCTCGTTTATGAGCCAATACGTATGCATGCTTGTCTAGGCTTTTAAGCTACCATTTCAGCATGTTTTGGTCTTTGTTTTGGCCTAATTGAGCTCTGTCCAGAGCTGGTTTGGACATTTGTGCTATGTATTGCATGCCTATTGTGTAGTGCCCTTTATTAGCCTTGTGCTTTAGGCCTCCTAGCATGCCATACTTGTGTTATTTGTGTGATATGGCATCATTTCTCATGTGATTTTAGAGTATAAACTTCTGTCATACTCTCATGTTTATCACTCTTTAATCGTGTTTAAGAGTTGTGCCTTATGCCTTGTTGATGAGCCAATGCATGAGCATCTTTATCTTGCCTTTCATGCTATCATTTCAGATCATTTTGGCCACTGTCTTGGCATGCATGAGGTCTGTTTAGGGCTAGTTTAGTCCATTGAGCAATGTATTACATAGTCCTAATGTTGTGTACTTCATTAGCTTTGATGCCTAAGTCTTCTAGCATGTCTTGCATGCATTGTTTGCATGATTTAATGTTGTTTAGCATGTCATTTCAATGCTGGAATGTATGCCATTGCACTCCATTAATTCACTCTTTCATGTGCTTTGAAAGTGGACTTAAGCCCTTTGTTGGTTTGAGCACGAAATTGAGGCGTTCATGTCCAATGGCATGATGCTTCTTTCATGCTCAAGGTGCTTGTGGCTTAGATCCTCTTTCAAAATTAGAGGACTCTCACTTTTGGACTTAACCGGTTAAAGGACTTATCGGTAATCTAAAATGTGTAAACAAAATGAATCAAAGTAAAACATGCCAAGATAACATGTTTGTGTTGCATTGCATGCGTTTGGATCGAACGTTAATCCAAACACAAGAAATGAGAGACGTTTCATACTTGAAGTGATGAAACGTGCCTCATTTCTTAGTCACTGACACCCTTGATCGTGCATGATAGGGTGGAAGTTTGATCGAATCTATTTGTGCATTCATTGACTTGTACAAAATTGGCTTCTCGGCCATCGTGCATTGTGATGCTCGGTTGGTGGCCCGAGAGTTGAGTACCATACTCCTTTGAGCTTGAGATATGATAAGGAGTGTGGTGGTAGACACATTTCCTTGCAAATACACTGCCACGCCTCTGTTTGTGCTTTGTTGCAGCAAAAGGAGAAATTGTAGGAAGCAACGGCCGACTGGCCATCAAAGCTGCCGACCAGCCACCAAGATTGCCGATCAGCTATCAGAATTGACCGATGGCCACCATCTCTGGCCGATCATCCCTCAGCATGTTCCTAAGATCAGTAAGAAGCAATCTAGAAGTTGGCACAATTTTCAGAGATCTAAAGGCGTGCAAACAAAGGCATCTTGAGGCAAGGCGGTGGATTTCCGGGAGGACGCGACCGAGTATGCATGCCTCCCTCGCCCACGAGGCCATTTTACCGCTTTACTAGCTATTTGTAGTTAATTACCTGTGTTGTAATTAATTAGTTTAAAATGTTGTAATATTCTAAATTAGCTTAGCATAGCTAGTTTTCAATTCAGTTTGTAATTAATTAGCTAGAATAGTTAATTAGTTGGTTTGTAATAAGTAGCTTAGCTTAGCTTAGCCTAGCCTATTTATTCGGACCCTCCGTCGAGAGGGCACAAATGTTGTAATAAGGGTGCGTGCGTGTGTGCATGTCTTCCAACCCCCATTTCTTTCTCCCTTTTACTTATCAGCTTTTGATGGTTAGTTTAAGGCATGTTTCAATTAGCATATTTATGCTTTGCATGCGTGCATCATTCATTCGTATTGTATGCACAGGGCTCGGCGCATCATTCAAACTGCATCGTATTTCAATACGCTTTCTTGAATATGTGATCAACAGCATGTTATCAAATCGAATCATATGTCATGATTAGATAGCCAAGCCTATTTAGCTGCATTTTGCATGTGTTGCATTAGGCATCTTAACATAGTTAGGAACATGCACGATTTCTAACTAGTTTTCTGTTTTGGCTCGGAGTATACAATAAGTGTTTATGCTTTAGCATACTTGCATGTATGTAAGCGTTGCCATGATAGCATGCTTGCCATGAGGCTATTTGCTTAATTGCTATAACTGCATGAATGCCTGTGGATAAAGGCTTCATTGCTTGAATTGGGATAATTCATCGATTGTGAGTTTTAAGCCCACTTGAGGGTGAAAAAATCATCATGTTTTAAGCCCACCTTGTTTGGTGGCAAATCCGCATTTTAGCCTACTTGCGAGTAGCACTTTCAAACCATTTTCGAAAAACAAACATTAGATGTTTTGTTCCAAATTGAGTGATTTAGTCTATACTTGTACGCTGTGCGCATCACATAGTCAGGTTAGATTAATAACCAGAATAAGAACGCATGTGTTTTCAAAAACAACATATCATGTTAGTAGAGGCCGATCTTTGATCGGGCGAGCGGGGGTGCTCATTTCAGGACCTTCCCCTCTCATACCCAAGTTCCCGAGCCGAGGCAACTTTGGTGATGATGGACACGTGGCCTTAGGCGCGAGTCAGGGTTTCCTAAATTTCCCAAAAACAAAATATTTAGGTGGCGACTCTGAAATCTAGCAAAGTAGTCCATGTTTGGCACTTTTTGATTCAAAATCAATTTTCTAAAACGATTTGCTAGATTTGGACTCTTTGGTAATTTATCAGTCTCACATTGGACTTTGTGAGATTGGATTCAGAACCGTGACAGGAGTCCGAACTGTAGTAGCTAGAACCCAATTCGCGCGCAGAGCGGAGTTCGGGCGGTCTACAGACCTCTAGGGGAACTCCGTCAAAAGGAATATCGTCCGCCATCTGGAAAGAAGATGAGAAAGTGGGTGAAAATGAAGAAAAACAGAGAAAAAGGATAAACTTGGAAAAAGTCAACCCTAGGAGAGAGAAAATCAAAGAAAAAGTCAAAGCCCTGGGGAAAGGCACCAAACCCGAAAGAAACTCGAGGGGAACAAGCCTCAAATGGTGAAACTCCAAGAAAAAGTACCAAAATCAAATTTCAATTGATTCAAAACGGAGGAAACAAAGAGGGTTTAGCAAATAAACTTCACGTGGGGCATTGGAAAATGCGTAGAAAGCCCAATCTAGAGAGAGAAAGTGTCTAGAGAGAGAGATGGAGGAATTTCGGACATGAGGAAGTGAGAAAATGAGCCCTTGTGTCCTATATTTAAAGACCCAAGCCAAAAAGACCAAAAAGTTCTCAATCTGTCACAGGTGGCCGGCAATGCTTTTCCGTGGCCAGCAGCTCCTTCAATGGCCCGCGGCCTCCATTGGAGTCCTGATGCTGTTTTGTGTCCTTGGTTTCCAAGAAGTGTAGAGATGGTTCATTGTTGGGTTCAGATTGTCTCTGCAGAAGCTCAAAACTGTGTTTTCGGTGCATGATGTTCGTCACTTGTCAACATGAATGAGGTGTATCCTTTAAACATATTGTAATTCTTCCAAAACGTAAATCAGAAGTTGCCATCGAATTTGCTTTTGTCAAATTATGTTTTTGTATCTTGAATAGAATATGCATTTCACTTTGTTGCATAGAACATGCGTGTCACTTTGCTGCATAAAATATGCATTTCACATATATGTTGCATGTGCGTCTTGCATCCATTATGAATCACGCATAGAATATGCTTGCGCTCATGTTTTACGCATAGGATATGCTTTTGTCATGCTTTCATTTAATGTTGTATCTCGGTTGTTTGTCTTGCATAGAACATGCATTCTTACTGTATCGCACTCGTTAAGTTTCTTTCTTACACATGCACAATATTGTATGTATGGTTTATTCGAAGAAATGCACAATATTGTATGTACAGTTCATTCAGAGGAGTTCCAGATAAGTCATTCGTGTCTTAGTAGGAGAGCCTACATAGTTTTATAGCTAACATCATGAGTGCATCTATCGCACACATTCACTTTATTACCTTCTGCATCTATCGCACTTGTTCACTTTGTGCATCTATCGCACTCGTTCACTTTATGCATCTATCGCACTTGTTTACTTCGTGCATCTATCGCACTTGTTTATTTTGTCCATCTGTCGCATTGTTTCCCTCATGTGTCTATCGCACACCTCTCTGTTTCATCTCGGGACGTGCGAAGCGCGAGCTTGAGCGGTTTTCTTTTATCTCAGGACGCGTGAAACGCAGCCCTGGACGGGTTTTACCCCGGGACGTTCAAAGTACGCGCCTGACTGGTTGTTTCTCAGGACGCATGAAATGCAGCCCTGGGCGGGTTTTACCCCGGGACGTACAAAGTACGCGCCCGAGTGGTTGTTTCTCAGGATGCGTGAAACATGGCCCTGGGCAAGTTTTACCCAGGGACGTACTGTAGACACCCCATTTTTGACCGACCTTAAGACTCAGACGTCGCCGATTGAGCGCTCGGTGATGTTGCATATCGTGCTCGTTCAGAAGTTTCAGAGTCGCGGCCGTGCGCCCTGCCTCCGAACTTCCGAATCCTCTTCTGTGCCTTGTCTCGGTTTGCGAACCAAACTCGGTTTTCTCTGTTTTCTTTCCCGCGGGAAGGGAGTGGTCCTGTAGACTATCTCCCGGTGGCCGTGAGCTACATTTCGTGGCCGTAGGTCATTTTGCCCATTTCGGAGCCCGGTTCCCGGTTTTCGGGACCGTCAGGCCGTGTGCCTCGGCTCGGGACCGCCCAACCATCTCCGATTTCTCCGGTTCTTGGCTAGTACCTCTGTTTTATCATTTTGAGGAACACTGGGGCCCCTGATGCCCACTTCGTGGCTGAATGCCACTTTCGGTGCTTATAGCCGGTTTTCGGGACCCCGAACTGCGTGATTTGGGCCCCGAGAATTCATTTTGCATCGGTTTTCTCCGATTTTTGGCAGGTACCTCTGTTTCATCATTCCGAGGAACCCTGGGGTCTCAGATACCCACTTCGCAGCTAAACACCATTTCCGGCACCTGCAGCCCATTTTCGGGATCCCGAATTGCCCGGTTTTGGCCCCGAGCGTTCATTTCTCATTAGTTTTTGTTCAATTTTGGCAGGTACCTCTGTTTCAGCATTAGGAAGATCACTGGGGGGTGGGAGGCCAGCAATTATCCCAGATAACCAGTTTCGCTCCTCCGGCGCCCGTTTTGCTCACTTCCGGGCCAATGTTGAACACCCTGGGGATATTTTCTTCCAACCAAAGCTACATATCTGTGATGAGGGGACATGGGAGGATCCTAAAAACTACTGGTCGGCCAGAAATTCCAGGTTTCATTTTTGAGCCTCTCCTTCAAGCTCTATGTTGTGGCTCCTGCTTCAGTGTTGCCAATTCCAACCTTGGAACCTTGTTCTACACATCTGGGAGGACCCTAAAAGTTGGTGGTCGGCCAGTAATTGTGCATTTCATTTTTGAGCCTCTCTTTCAAGCTCTATGTTGTGGCTCCTGCTTCAGAGTTGCCAGATTCCAACCTTGGGGCCTTATTCTACACACTTGGGAGGACACCAATCCATAGTGGTCGGCCAGAAAATTTGTTGTCCATTTTTTGACCATGGCCGGCCGGCCAGGCTGAGTGGCTGGCCGACCAGGTGGGGTGGCCGGCCGGCCACCTTGCAGAAAGCCACCTGGCCGGCCAGCTTCCTGCTTTCCAGCTCCTTCCAGCTGTCCAGATATTTTTTCAAAATATCTCCCCCATCCGGGGGATATTTTGGGAGGGAAAGATTGCCTCTATTTCCCTCCCCTTTTACACCTTTTCTTGCTTACTTAAAGGGCTGGACAGCCCCTTTGCCTAGGTTGGAAAAATTGGTCTCAAGACTTCATCTCTCAAACCCTTCATTTCCATAGCCAAAAACCTCAAAAACTTCCAAGTTCCTAGGCAATTCCTTCATCAACCCTTAGCTCCACCATCCCCACTACCATTCCAGCAGCAAGGAAGTGTTCTCCAGTGGCTAAGAAGCAACAAATTCAGGCCAAGAGGTAGCAACAATTGGATCTTCAAGGGTAAGTCTCCAAATCTCTTTTTGTAGCATAATTTTGCTTCCTATTTCTACCCTATTTCCTTTCAGTTTTTGGGCTTTGACCACTACTGGTTTTAGGCTTATTTTGAGCCCCTCTACAACTTTGTAGAAGGGCTCAACTTCATTTGGTGTCTCCATGATACACTTGTTTCAATATCTAGCTTGTATGTCACAATCTTGTATGCTATTTTTAGCCTATTTGCATTTGTTTTTGGGGCTCCGACCCCTACTGGTTTTGTGCTTATTTTGAGCCCCTCTACAACACTGTAGAAGGCTCAACCTTGTTTGGCCATTCTATATACCACCTCCCTTTGAAATCCACTTTAGGCCCTAATTCTTGCATGTTTTGTAGCCTTTTGTGCTTTTGGTTTTAGCTCTTGGTCAGAACTGAAAGGGGTCTTATTTTGACCCCCTCTACATGTTTCATGAAGAAAGTTTTGTTGTTTGGTGTATTCTTTGCATGTCTCTTGTTATAACCTCTTTTGAGCTCCATTTTGCATGGAATTGTTAGCATGTTTGTATATTGATTTTGGGGTTTCCATAAACTGAATATATGCTTATTTTTGGCCCCTCTTCAATTTTGTAGAACTGATTTTTCTGGTTTGAGCATTGTATATACTACTTGCTTTGTAATTCCTCTCTTTTTTCCCGTTTTTGCAAGCTATTTTTGCCATGCTTGTGGTTTTTGTTTAGCCTTGCTTTGTACTGAAAAAATGCCATATTTGGGGCTGCCTTGCTACTGTTTTTGCTTTCATGTATCAATTTTGCATGTTTAGCATAGCCGTAGGCCATTTCGGGTACTTAGAATCACATTTCGGGATGATTTCATGCATTGATTGTCATTTCGTATCATTTCGGGGCTGTTTTCCCCTTTATGTAGCTGCTGAAATTTGGTTTGCATGCTTGCATATCATTTTCATGTCATTTCGTGCTTTAGTGCATTACCTCGGTTTACGTGCCCACAGGCGCGCACTTCGAGGCACTCCGTTTTCATTCATTGGCTTCCTATGTGAGTAGGCTGAGGCTCTCTCATGTTGGTATAAGCCCATCATTGCATCTCTGTACCATTTTCATGCCTTCGGGCCATGCCTCGGTTTGCGCACCCGCGGGCACGCACTTTGAGGCACCTCTGTTTTTACCCGACGGCATCTGATGTGAGTGTAGCTGAGGTCCATTCATGTCAGTATAAGCCCAATTTGCATTTCCATTCTCATTTTATCATCGCCTCAGTGTGCGTGCCTGTGGGCACACATTTCGAGGCACTTCGGTTTTATCCGATTTCCATTTTATCATCGCCTCGGTGTGCGTGCCTGTGGGCACACATTTCGAGGCACTTCGGTTTTATCTGATTTCCTTCATATCATCGCCTCGGTGTGCGTGCCTGTGGGCACACATTTTGAGGCACTTCGGTTTTATCCGATTTCCACTTCATATCATCGCCTCGGTGTGCGTGCCTGTGGGCACACACTTCGGGGCACTTCGGTTTTATC
Organism: Camellia japonica; assembly: GCA_030407325.1. Taxonomy (NCBI): domain Eukaryota; kingdom Viridiplantae; phylum Streptophyta; class Magnoliopsida; order Ericales; family Theaceae; genus Camellia; species Camellia japonica. The sequence continues at coordinate 46,127,462 of JAPPVO010000031.1, read as the reverse complement.
CGATTTGTATTTCACATCATCGCCTCGGTTTGCGTGCACGCGTGCACGCATTTCGAGGCATCTCATTCTCATAGCATTGTGCATGTTAGGATTGTATATTAGTTACATTCATGCATATCATGCATATCGCATCGTGTTTGGGATAGGAGTTAGCCCGGGCACGGGAAACGAGGCACGTTTCGTACTCCAAGTGACGGAACGGGTCTCAATTCCCAGGTCACCGACACTCCGGATTACCCATGATGGAGTTAGGTTTTGTTGTAGCATTCATCTGCATTGCACCCTATATTGAGTTGTGCAATCCGATTCCTCGGCCATCATGCATCGATATGCGTGATTGGTGGCACGAGGATCAAGGCATGCATATATTTGTGAAATACATTGCTATGCCCTTTTCCTGCTCTCTATTGCAGCAAAATCAAGGATCAACAACTTTTCAGAGTTTGGCACGCATTTCGAGAAAAGTGCAAACAGAGGCTAATTGGGGCATCCCAGTGGATTTCCGCGCCAGAGCAGCCCAGCATGCAGTATTCATCAGAAGCAAGGCAGTCCCTGGCTTGCATGCCAGTTTTACTTTTTTGTAGTTAATCTGTACATTAATTAGAAATCTGTATTATTCTTTAATTTCGGACTGTATTATTATTTATTCGGACCCCCTGCGCGAGGGCATAACTGTAATAAGTGTGGGTGAGTGTGATGTATGTCTTCCAACCCCACGTCTTTCTTCCCTTTTATTTATCCGCTTATGATGGTTAGATTAGGGCATATTTCAATTAGCATACAGTATGATAGCATGTTTGCATTCATTCATCTGTTTTGCACGCACCGGGCTCGGCGCATCATACAAACTGCATTTGTATTTCAATTCCAAATTGAATACATGTTAGCTGTTGCATTTCACATCCCATGTTTAGAAAAGCCGAGCCTGCTATAGTTGCATTTTTGCATGTGTTGCATTAGGCATTTCTGTATAAATTAGGATCATGCATGATTTCTAATCAGCTTCTATTTTGGCTTGGAGTACTAGGTGAGTTTTATGCTTTAGCATCCTTGCATGCGTGTGAGTGTTGCCATGATAGCATGCTTGCCATGAGGCTATGTGCTTATGTGATATACCTGCCTTGAATGCCTGTGGGTGGAGGTTGAGTTATCTGAATTGGAACAATTCATCAATCATGTTTTCTAAGCCCACCTGAGGGTGGCAAATCCGCGTTTTTAGCCTACCTGCGGGTAGCACCATCAAACCATTTTCAAATGTTTTGTTCCAATTCAGGCAACTCAGTCTATACTTATTTGCTGCGAGCATCACATAGTAACCTAGGCTAATAATCGGAATAAGAGCATACAATGTTTTCAAAAACAGATATCATGGTTAGTAGAGGCCGGTCTTTGACCGGGCGAGCGGGGGTGCTCACGATGTGACCTTCCCCAATCGTACCCAAGTTCCCGAGCCAACTTTGGTGATGACGGACACGTGGCCTTTGGCAACGAGTCAGGGTTTCCTAAATTTCCCAAAATAAAATATTTAGGTGGCGACTCTGTATCTGGCGAAGCAGTCCATGTTTGGCACTTCTTTCAAAAAATCTGTTTTCAAAACGATTTGCCGGATTTGGACTCTTTGGTTCAAGATTAAGGACCGTGACATTTGAGTCCTTGAACTGTAGTGACCCCAATATGAACAGAACGGGACCTAACACCTCCCGGGGCGTTCGGGGACGTCTACATGTACGAAGTGCGCACTCGAGTGGTTGTTTCTCAGGATGCGTAAAGCACAGCCCTGGGCGGGTTTTACCTTGGGACGTACGAAGTACGCGCCCGAGTGGTTGTTTTTCTCGAGACGCATGAAACGCGGCCCTAGGCGGGTTTTACCCCAGGACGTACCAAGTACACGCCTTAGTGGTTGTTTCTCAGGACGTGTGAAACGTGGCCCTGGGCTGGTTTCATCTCGGGACATGTGAAACATAACCCCGAGCGGTTGTTTTTCTCAGGACGTGTGACTCGCGGCCCTGGGCGAGTTTTACCTCAGAACGTGCAAAACGCAGCCCTGAGTAGTTGTTTTATCTCGGGACGGGTAAAATGCGACCCCGAGCGGTTTTCAGTTTCTTGGGACGTGTGAAACACGACCTCGGGCTTTCTTTTCTCAGTTTCTCAATGTGCGTGAAACGCAACCCTAGGCGGTGTTTTCTTTCTTCGTCTTTTGTTTTGACGTGGTTAGAGTGTGTTTTAGTTCTTCTTGCTTAGAACTTGTGTTGATTTGAGCTTGCAGTTGTTCATTCATATGTTATTATCTCGTTATCCTACTTATTGTATTCATCTTGCTTATCACATTTGTTATTGCTTATTGCATCATCTCGCATGATCATAAGTCTTCAAAATCGCCAGTTACGCAAGGCGTGTAAGTCCAACCTTCAAACTGATTTGTATGCATATCATTTGCATCGCCCCTGAACTACGCTGGTTTGATTCCTTGTAAAGGATACGTAGGCAGCCTGTGGACGCAATCGTTCTTTTGTCTTGTTTGTTTGTCCAAGTCTTCAGCCTAGTCAAAATGGGTCATTTTTGAGATTTGACATTCACTCACGTCATTTCATGACTTCCAAGTTCTATGAAAGAAGGGCAACTGTAGATACCCCATTCTTGACCATCCTCAATAGTTGGACGTCATCGCTTGTGCACTCAATGATTATGATTACATGTGCTCGTTTTAGTGCCTGAAGTCCTCGGCGTAATGCCTTGTCTTTGAGCCTCCAAACCCTGTCCATTCTATGCCTTGTTTTGGACTAAACCTTTAAGCCTGCAACCCCTGGTGGCCAGCCGGCCACTTTTCGACGCTGCCGGTCACCCCTTGTGTCTGCCAGCCATCTGTGGTGGTCTGCCAGCCAATGGTAGTGGCATGCCGGCCATCAATGCTTATTTTCAAACATTTTGGTGACAGTTGTGCCAGCTGTTACCACAATTGCCTCTATCTTCATACACGTGTATAGATGGATATATCTCAGCCAAATGCATGTGTTTCTATACATAAGGGGTCTCCTCTCCCATTTTTTAGGGTTAGAAGTTTTGGAGCAAAAATCTCTCTCTCTCTCTCTCTCTCTCTCTCTCTCTCTACATTTCTCTCTCTCTCTTGCAAATTTGTGCACATTAGTCTACATACACCACACTTTTGCCTACACCTCCTTAACCAAAGTTCATCATCTTTGAGCTGAGGTTCCTTGAGGCCTTCTTGGAACTCTAGAATACTTGCCTTTTTACCTTACTTTGCATCCTTGTTTTTCTATCTTTTTCCTACTAATTTTGAGCTATTTTGGGCTATAAAAAACTCTGTTTTGGTGGGCTAAAATTGGTGGTTTTAGGCCATTTAAGGTTAGGGGATGGTTCACCCCTTTTTATTCCTTGTTTGTAAGGTCTTTCCACCTTTGTTTCTCACTTTCAAACCATCTTTTTTTGGGCTTTTGAACACTGAATTTCAAAGTATTTTCAGTGGTAAAAATCATCTTTTGAAGTCCAAATTTGGAGGGGTTAGCTTCCCCTCCTTGTGTCTTGTTTGCTAGCCTAGTTGGCTCTATGTGTTAGCTTATTTCTCTAGTCATTTGTAGCTTAATTCCAACATGTTTTAGGCTCCGTTGTGGATTGTTTTAACTCTATTTTGGGTTGGTTGTTGTATTTGAGTCTTGTTTTGCATGCTTCTAGTGTAAGTGTCCTCACAAGCTTGGTGTTTTAGGCCTCTAAACACCACCAGTTTGAGTTGATTGCATTATTTTAGTGCTTTTCTCACTTAATTCCAGCAAGTTTAATCTCTGTAACCTCCTTCATTTCTTCACTCTTTGCTTGCTTTGAGGGTTGTTTCAACCTTAGGATAGTTTAAGCTTGAGATTGAGGTCCATGCCTAATGGTTTAATCCTCTTTTGAAGGTTCATTATCAACGGCATGACACTTCTCTCTTGCCTTAAACTACCCCTTGTTTGACACTTCCTTCTCTTTTAGAGGACTTACTCACCAATGGACTTAATTGGTTGAAGAATGGAATGGCAAATTAAAATGAGTAAACAAAGATGGAAACCAAAATTGTGCAAAGATTTGATTGTGTTTTGGTGTGTTCAATCGGACGTTAAGTGAACACAAGGAAAATTGGGGCATTTCATACTCAAAGTGATTAAATGTGCCAATTTTTCTAACGTCTCCATTGCCCTTGATCATGCATGATAGGGTGATGGTTTTTGGTCTTGTTTGTGCATTTATTAAACTTGTACATCTTGGTTCCTTAGCTATGATGCAATGAAATTGCTTGAATTGATGGTTTGAGGACCAGGTGTATCACTTCTTTGAGATTTTTTGATGATAAGAAGGGATACACAATACAAACAATCTATGAGAATACCCTCTCTTTGCCCTATTTGCTCTCTGTTGCAACAAGGAATAGTGCATCATCAATGGCCGGCCGGCCACTTTATTGGCCGACAGGCCATCAGTGTTGGACGGCAACCCCCCACCACTTCTGGCTTGCCGGCCACCAACGAATTTTGAGCAGAATGTTTGTGAAGTAGAGCAGCTTTGACCTGGAAGTGGAAAATCAGTGTAAGGGTTGTGCAACAGGGGCTTTCGAGGGCAAACAGTGGATGTTTTTCGGGTGGAAACCGAGCATGCATGGACCTCCCTTGCTTCCCAGGAATAGTTAATTAGTTTAATTAGCATTTAGCCATTTATTTGTTGTACTTAATTAGTTGTAGCTAATTAGTTTGATTTGTACTCATTTAATTAGTTTAGATTGATTAATTAAATTAGTTTGTGTTGTAAATATTTAATTAGCTTAGCCTAGTTAAATTCTTATTTAATTAACTTAGAATAGTTAGTTAATTTATTTCATTCGGCTTTGTAATAATTAGTTAAGTAGTTTAGCTTAGCTAGTTTATTCATTCGGACTCTCCTTCCTAAGAGCGCAAATGTAATAATGTGTATGTCTTTCAACCCCACGTCTTTCTCCATTTTATTTATCCGCTTATGATGGTTAGATTAGGGGCATCATGTTTCAATTAGCATATCGCATGTTTGCATTCATTCATTTGTCTTGCATGCACCAAGGCTCGGTTCATCATTCAAACTACATCGCCATTTCAATTACCTTGTTGAATACGTGTTTAATCGCATGCTATGAAATTGTTGCAAATGCCATATTAGTAGTCGAGCCTAGTAATTGCATATCGCATGTGTTGCATTAGCCATCTTGTATAGTTAGGAATCATGTATATTTTTCTAAATCTTTTTATTTATCTTGGCTTGGAGTACTAGGTGAGTTTTTAGTGCTTTAGCATACTTGCATAAGTGTGAGTGACTGCCATGACTAGCATGCTTGCCATGAGGCTAAATGCTTAATTATTAAAACTGTTTGAGTGCTTGTAGATGAAGGCTTGTTGCTTGAATTGGAATGATTCAATGAATGTACGTTTTAAGCCCACTTTGTTAAGTGGCAAAAATCAAACTCTTTTTCGAAAAACAAACATGAAATTGAATTGTTCCAATTTGAGCAAACTAGTCTATATCTTGTGTGTGCACATCACATAGTAAATGCTGACCTAATAAACCGGAACATGAGCATATAATGTTGATAAAAATCATATCATGATTAGTAGAGGCTGATCTTTGATCGGACGAGCGGGGGTGCTCAATTCATGACCTTCCCCTCTCGTACCTAAGTTTCTGAGCCGAGGTAACTTTTGTGATGACAGACACGTAGCCTTTAGCACGAGTCACGGGTTTCTTAAATTTTTCCAAAATAAAATATTTAGGTGGCGACTCTGTATCTGGCAAAGCAGTCCATTTTTGGCAATTTGATTCAAAATCAATTTTCCAAAAGATTTGTCGGATTTGGACTCTCTGGTGTTTATCAATTTCACATTGCACTTGTGAGATTAGATTCAGAACCGCGGGAGTCCGAACTGTAGGGCTTCTTTTGAACTTCCGAAAGGGGGCACGAAAAAATTTGAGCTGTACACATGCCAAACTAAGCTTAACATGGAAAGGATGCAGGGTGTAATGGATAAGGTAGTAGATGTAGTAGATGTATGCGATAGATGCTATATGCAATGTGATAGAGGTAATAGATAATAATATATATGATGTAGCAGCTGGGAAATGGCACTTTTAGAAAGTACTTGGCAGGGGCAATTGGCAATGACTCACCTTATGCTGCTGTGGATCTTCCTCCTCTTCTTGGTTTGAAAACTTCTTCCTGCATCTTGCGCTTCCAAACCATAGGTACCACTTTTCTCCCTGGCCATGTTTGCAACTTTCTCTATTCTTCAACAGGGTGACAGACTAGGTTGGTTCAATATCTAGAATTAAGACGCATACAAGCTACCTCAACCTATGGGGCTGCCATACAGGTTTCAAGCAGAGGATACACCCCTGTGTATTCAAACCAGACTGTAGCCTCGGCAATTCAAACCTTCGCGTTCTAGGCCCTGGCCATTCAAACTCTAGTTTCCACCATCTCAATTGATCTCCTAGGAACTCACTACAAACACAATCAGGTGGCTATACTAGACCACCTGAAGTATTTCGAGCACAACAAACACCAAAGGAATTACCCCTTTAGAGGATTTAAGGTCTCCTAGACCCAGTGAGTACACAAGACAGTGCAGGTGAGGTTCACAAAACAGTGCTGGTGAATGAATACACAAAACAATGCTATGCAAGGTACACAAGACAATGTGATACAGGTTGAATGCACAAAACAGTGCAATGCAAGGTGCACAAAACAGTGCGATACAAGGTGCACAAAACAGTGCAATACAAGGTACACAAAACAGTGCGATACAAAGTGCACAAAACAATGCGAACTCAGAGTGCACAAAACAGTGCGATACACAGTGAATGCACAAAACAGTGCTATGTAAGATGCACAAGACAGTGCGATACAAGTTGCACAAGACAATGCGATATGGGTGCACAAGACAGTGCAACACAAGCTGAATGCACAAAACAATGCGATGCAAGGTGCATAAGACAGTGTGATACAAGGTGAATGCACAAAACAATGCGATACAAGGTGCACAAAATAGTGGGAGTGCAGGGTGAATGACAAAACAGTACGATGCAAGTTGCACAAGACAGTGCGATACATGGGAAAGATGTATGGTATGTAACGGGAAATGAGCAGTACATAGAGTAGTGCATCATGTACCTTATGAAATGAGTGTAGGGAAACTTGCCACAACTCATTGAAATGTAACACAAAGGGAGGCAACTCGACGTAACTTTGTTAAGTACAGAACCAAGTCAAGAGCAAGAGCAACCAATCATGCAGTTCAAATCAATCAAAGTGTATGAGCATGCATGCATAATCCAAAACACATGTATTAATCAAAGGGAAGATGGCAATCTCAAGAGAGTTTTGAAATGGTTAGAGACAACTTTTGAAAGCTGAATCATATTAGAATCATCATGGGGGTGATCTACCCTAATCCAGGGGAAAGTGTCCAATAAATGGCTTTGAGAGGATTGAGAGAAAGGTTGGGTTCATGCCCCTTGTTCAATTGACGACCTGATCAGATGCACTGAAAATTGCCCCTAGTGTCCGATCATTGGCCACCGATTGGGTTCATGCCCCTTGTTCGATGGATGGTCCAATCAGATGTACTAAAAATTACCCCTAGTGTCTAGTCACTAGCCATCTTTTTTAACATTATGCAAGCACGTGTGATGGGGATCATCAGATCTAGATCCTAGAACAGTTGCCAACTAATTAGACTCATGCTTCTCTTTTGTTCCAGCATGCTGAGAACTTACTCCAGTCCCCTCCAAAGCCCATGCCTGGGTGACTTGATGAAGAGCACTTTTGAGCGACAGACATGCTATGGCAACTCGATGAAGAGCGCAGACTGGGACAAAAACTAGGTACGACACAATGGAACTCACAACTAACCCAAAAGAAGAAAAAGACTCAAGGTAACTGATCATTCATAGTGCCCCTAGTATTACTTATGTTTCCTTTAGAAATCAATTTCGCAAAACCCGAGTTTTGATTCCTTTTTGTTGCTCAAGTTAGAGATTCTACTGATAAGTTCAAGTGTTGAAAATTTCTCCACTTGTTGCTTCAAGCTAGTTCTTTCTTACCTAATGCAAGTATGACATGCGCAGAAGTCAGTGTAGCTCTTAGATTGATGCAAAGCTAACGACGTGAATTGGGCAAAGTGATTGGGTTGAGATGAATAAGATGGATATGGTTGAGACCGAACTTCAGGATGAAGTTGCCTACATATCCCAAGAATGGAAATCAGGTCAACGTAGTTCATGGCTAAGGTTCACTCAAGTATTGACACTCTCCTTTTGCGCTCTAACATTTGCCAAAGTCGCCCCTTCAGGGTTTTCAACCTTGCAAGCTATATTTTTTGATTTCTCATTTTTCATGTTCTAACTTTTGCCTAGGTTGCCCTTTCAGGTTTTCGACCTAGCGAGCCTCTCAAGGATAGCGTTACAACACTTGTGGTGAATTTGATCAATAGTAATCCTTGCCCTAACACGGGAATTGGCTTCACCCTGATTTGAGCTTGGTTCTCCATTCCTTATGCATGTCTTCTTTTTTCTTTTGCTCCATTTTGAAAGTTGGTTCTTCTCGCAATGTGGTCTTTCCTCGCATTGGCTTTCCCGAATTCAGACAAAAGTGACCTTCCTCATGGTTGATTGGATTTCATTCCAATGGATACCCCTGGCTTGATGGTTGACTTCTTTTCCCCTTTTTTCTTCTTTTTTCTTTCTTTTTTCTTTTCATTTCTTCTTTTTTCTTTTTTTCTTTTCCCTTTCTCTTTTCTTTTCTGGTTTCTTCTCTGTTTCTCTTTTCTGGTTTCTTTTCTGGTTTCTGGTTTCTTTTATCCAGGGGGGAGAAATTCTATGATTATGAGGTCTAAAAGCCGTCAAGGTGAAGAAAAACCCCAGGTCAGTGTAGAATACGACGCATAATTCTTAATCTCTCTTTGCAGGTTTGCAAAAGAAACAGCTCAAAATTTTGAAATCATGAAGGTCTTTGCACCGATAAGTCAGAACCCACTCAAACCATTTGGAGGATCCTTCTCAACACTCGCGCTTATTAACGAAATCTCATTCAAAAAACAAAAATTTTGAAGCTTTTCTATTTTTAAGGTCGCACATGAATTACCATAGGCACAATAAAATAATCAAAGACTTGACTCCCGCTTTCTCATTATTAAAACAACAAAACGAAGACCTGAGGGTCCACGAGAGTGACTCAAAGAAAAAGACTCAATTGACGCAATAACACAAGAAAAGACAACAAAAATGAAACTCACAACTCAACTATTTAGAAGACACAACTTAAAACAAAAATCAACATCCTTGAGACAGAAAGGGATTTTCACTCTCTAAGTCCATCTACAGATTTCAAAAACAACATCAAGTAGCCCACAGGAGGGTCCAAATCTGCCTTCAATTTAGCAATACTAATATCCACACCCAATAGGATTGATTTCAGACTTTCAAATTGGGTCTAACGGATTGAGCCTCACAGTCACCCTGGTCGTCCCCACACATCTCATTGACCGTGCTAGCTGGGGTCAAGGTTGGTTATTGGCAAGCCATGGATGGGATTTATGTTATGGAGTAGCAATCTATTGCGGTCAGGGAGAGGGTTATTGACAGCTTTGGGATTTTTAGGTGGGGAGATGAACTTATTGTCAATCAAGTCTTGAATTTCGTAGCGAATGCGGAAGCAGCGGCCAGTATGGTAACCGTACTACTGATGGAATGTGCAATATTGGGTAAGGTCATGCCTACATGGGAGAGGATTAGGGAGAGGTCGAGGATTGAGCGCCTTGAGATACCCTTTCTCCGTCAGTGCCTCAATGCGCAGGTTAGGCTCATAGAGAGATGGGCGAAGGTTCGATTTTGGGAGCAGGGTGCACTAGTTTTTGAAATATTGGCAAATAGGTTGGTAGGTGTTGGTTGGGTATTCATAGGCTTAGGACTAAAGTCAGAATAGGTGTTTCTGGTAAAGTATCCCTTTTTTACGGCTTGTCCCCTGATTCGAAATGCTCTCGACTTGAGCAACAAAAGTGTCTTCCACAGTCTTCGCAACAACTGCGAGCACTTGCTGCTTGTTCAACCCTTTGACCTTCAAATTCTCAATAGCCCACCGAAGATGTGCATAAGGATCAATACTTGTCACAACCCTGTTCTTGCAACTTGCTTTTGCTTGGCCAAGGGATTATGTGGCTATATTGAAGCGAGGCCCATTTGTTGTTGATCTATCATCACCCAGACTTGAGATAGTTTGGGGTTGGCCCTCTTCAACTACAGCTCACCCAAGATTGGGGAGCTTTTTGATGGGATCAAAACCCCAAATGTTAAATCTTCCACCGTTCCGTAAAGGTCTTCAATCATTCCCAACATCTCAGCAGTAGTGGGTTCGGCTATTTGGCGCTCTTGGTGTACCCGAACTGGATTGGGTGTATCTATCATGCACAAATCGGTACTTTCAACAATGAACACCTTTGGCTTGGGCAGATGGGCTGGGGTGATGTATATGCTGGGGTCGAAGGTAGGAGGTAGTGTATGGATGAGGTTAAGGTGAGGAGAAGGTTCTTGGTCATGGATGGGAAGTGGGTTGGTGGTAACATTGGGTTCTTGAGGTGGAGCTATTGTCTAGTTGTCGATGAGATTTTGAACCTCATGACGAAGGCGATAGTAACAATCGGTGCCATGACCGCGCTAATGATGGCACACACAGTATTTGGTGGGGCTATGTCTAGCAGGAAGTGGGTCAGGAAGGGGTTGGGAATAAAAGGATTTGAGATACCTTTTTTCCATCAGGACTTTTAGTACGCTGGTTAGGCTTATATAGAGGGGGGTGAAAGTTCTGCCTTGAGCTCATATTGGGCTGGCTGTTTGTGGGTTGGTATTGGCAAAAGGGTTGGTAGTTTTGGTAGTGGCGACGGTATTGATTTTAGTGGGTTTAGGAATAGTGCTACTACTAGCATTGGTACTCCCGAAAAACTCTCTCCTTGTTGGTTCGCTTGCTCTAAGAATAAGCCCTTTGTTAAATGCACTCTCGATCTGAACCCCTAATTCATGCAAATTTTTTAAAGTGAACAGTGGAGCGACTATTAACTTTTGTGACATATCAAGCTCAAGGTTCTGCACCACTATCCGCACTTGGTCCCTCTCAGAAGGTCGATCTGTCATATGTGTTGCTTTGGTCTCCACCGTGCAACAAATTCCACAAAAGGTTCTTTAGGATTCTGGTGGGTTGCTTCAAGCTCTTGAGTGGTTATTTCAATTTAGGTATTGTAAGAATACTGATTGACAAGCACCTCAGCAAATCTTCCCAGTTCTGTTTCACTTTATCCTCCAACTTGGTGTACCAAGTGGCTGCTATACTGACAGGGTTCTTTCATACAGAGAGAGTTTCTGAGGCTTAGTCAGATCTGTCGGTTTCAGGATGTCCAAGAAAAGCAAGATATGTACCATAGGATTTTTAGACCCATCAAAATGGTCAATATGTAGCATTTTGAATCTGTCTGGGAGCCTTACAGCAGCCTCGGTGTACCCATCCTCAATATCAGGAATAGAGTTAATGCCCTATGCCTTTTTGAATTGCTTCTCAAGGTTAGCAATTTTTAACAAGGTCGAGTCGAGATCATTAATATCAAGGGAAAAGAGCCCCTCATTAGGCTGCACCAAGGGTCTGAAAACTCGAGCTTGAGCCAACCCCTATCGAGGATCTGGACCCTGCAACCTTCAACTAGCGAGAGTTGGTCATAGTTCGGTTGGGGACCTAGGACTGGATGTGTAGTAAATGCCCTAGATAGGCGCTGCATTTCAACATTGGTCTCATCCTGTATGGCAATTCCCTGGTTTAATGCCGCTATTATGGCCATAACTTTTTCTGGACTCTGAGCCATCACGGGTCTGCTGAGTTAGCAATTAGGGAAATGGATCGGTGTAAGTTAAGAGCTAACTGATTTTGACCCAGTTATACTTGATGTATCTTAACTAGATTAGTCTAGACAGGTTCGACTGGATTAGGCTTTTTTTGAATGAATCTTTTAGCAGTGGATAGATCTTTTCTGAGTTGGCCTTTGGGGATCAAATGGGCTGGACCTTTGCTGAGTGGGTTTTTTTTCTGGGATTGGATGGACTATAATGGGTTAAGGCTTTCTGGGTTGGATTGGGTTGGGCCTTTGCTGAGTTAGGTACTATTCCTTCTTTGGCTCAGACAAAACCTAGCATTTAAAACAAATGCCTCATCAAATTGGTATACCGGGTATGCTGGTCAAAACAAAGCAAGATATAATTTTTGGCTCTGGTTCTGGTTTTGTTGAAAATTCACCCATATCAAACACAAACCCCTGAATTTTGACCCAAATTATGATTCTGATATGACCCTCAAGTTTGAAAAGAATTGCCTCAAGATTAAAACCTTCCTAGAATTGCATCATACATTTCCAAAGATTTTACATTTTGCACAAAAGCATTCAAAACACCCCTATGAGAAGCTAGGGTTTCCCTGTCTTAGCTTTGGAGTGATCTATGGCTTTACTATTCAAACAAGCGGTATCACATCATCCTGCATATGAGAGAGTATCATGTCCTAATTTGGAACAATCACTAGAGTTTTTTTATATACAGCTAGGCCAATTGGTCCAAAAGGGGTACCTTGGCAAGATTACCTAATATACCTCTCACACCTAACACCAAGAAGTGAAAGGAGGATCAAGTGGTACAACAATAATCCAAGTCCAAGGGTTGTGTTTCTAACATGGCAGAGCCCATGACCAGCCAACCTTTTGGCAAGTTTTTTAGGCAAGCCGTCCAAGAATAGCAGATGGAAAACACAAGGACTTTAAAGTAACAATGTAGATGCAAATGCAAAGAACACATATATGTAGATAAAATTTCACATCATGAATTTCAAGTCAAGTTCTCTAAATCCCCAGCAGAGTCGCCAAAAACTGTAGCTTGCTTTTTTGTGCTCCTTTTGGGTACGATAGCCCTACAATTCGGACTCCCGTGGTTCTTAATCTGATTCCACAAGTGCAATGTAGAATAGATAAACACAAATGAGTCCAAATCTAGAAATTCTTTTAGAAAATCAATTTTCAATCAAAATGCCAAAAATAGACTATTTTGCAAGATTACAAAGTCGCCACCTAAATGTTTTTGAGAAATTTAGAAAACCCAAGACTCGTGCCAAATGCCACTTATCCGTCATCACCAAAGTGTCTTGGCTCAAGAACTTAGGTACGAGTGGGGAAGGTTATGAATTGAGCACCCTACTCACCCTATCAAGGATCGGCCTCTACTAATCATGATGTGATTCTTATTTACATTATATGCACTTGCTCTGATTATTAGGCTAATTTACTATGTGATACACACAAGTATAGACTAATTTGCAAAAGTTGGAACACTTTGATTTCATGTTTGTTAGAAAAGAGGTTTTGAATATGTACCTCTTGAAAAAGTGATCCCATATGTACATTTGGTCAAATCATCCCAATTTGAGCAATTAGCCTTCATCCACAGGCATTCAAACAATATATATCACTTAAGCACTTAGCCTCATGGAAAACATGCTTGATATGGCAACAATCACATGCATACGATATGCTAAAGCAATAAACGCTCGCCTAGTACTCCAAGACAAGCCAAACAAAGCAAAAGAATTAGAAAACATGCATGTCCCTAACTAATATGATATGACTAATGCAACACATGCAATATGCAATTTAAATAGACTCAGCTACTAACATGGCATGTGAATAAATTTGATAGCATGTGGTATGTTTTCAAAGAAGTAATAAATGACAATGTGGTTAGAATGATGAACCGAATCTTATGTATGCGAGACAAATGGATACAAAGCATGAAAAATGCTAAACGAAATATGATGCTCTACGTTATCCATCATAAGCAGGTAAATAAAAGGAAGAAAGAAATGGGGGTTGGAAGACATACACACATTATTACACATTTGCCCTCGCACAAGAGGGTCCGAATAAATGTCCTAACTAGTTACTACGAATTAACTAACTATTACAATACCCAAAATAAATGAATCAACTACTCTAGCTAATTATTTACAAGTTAGAACCAATTAATTAGTTACAACACAAAATTAATTAACTAAGCTATTACAAGTTCGAAGAAATTACACTTAATTAATTTACAAGATACTAATTAACAAGCCACAATGAGGAAGTGCTTGTGCATGAAATGCAGATTTCCCACCCGAAAATGCCCCCATTTGGCTGCTAGAATGATGCTGTTTTGCAGTCAAAAAATTGCGTTGTTTTTCACCTCAGCCTCTGCTCTGTTCTGCAGAAAAGAAAAAAAAGGACACTGCCCGACTGAAAAAGGTGGCTGGCCGGCCAAAAGAAGTGGTTGGCCGGACACTAATGTTTGGTACTGCCTTGCTCCAATAGAGAAGAAACAGAGCACAAACAGAGTATTTTCAAGGGATGTTTGTCCACCCTGCTTCTCCCTATCATCAAACAAATCAAAGGAGGGATGGGCTTGATTCGTAAGCCATCAATTAACATAAATTCTTTGTGTGATGACTTATGAACCGAAGGATACAATTTCAATAAATGACAATGAAAAGACTCTCAAACCCCCCTCCCTCTCATGATATTGATCAAGAAAAGTGGTTGACATTGACTCTTGAACCATTTTCATCACTAACAAGTATAAAACGACTTAAGACTCAATGGGTTCAATTAACGCCGAATAGAACCCAAGTTGATTTTATTTCTTCTTTTAATTATCTTTCCATTCCTTACTTATTTTAGTCCAAAAATGAGCTTTAAGTCCACTAAATAGAGAGGAGTGTCAAACAACAAGTTATTTTGGGCATGAGAGAGAAGTAATGCCCTGGTAATGAACCTCCGAAGAGATTAAACCATTTAGCATTGAAGAGTCTCTTTCTCAAGCTTAAACAACACTTTGTTGAAACAACTCTCAAAGAAATTAAAAAGCCAAGAAAGGAGGGAGGTTGCAGGGATGAATACAAGTATGTAAAGTATGAAATAAATGCTATCAACTCAAATAGGTTGGTGGCTAAGGCTTAAACCACCAAACCTATGAAGAAAATTACACTACAAGCATGCTATACAAAGCATAAATGAAATAAACAACCTAAAACAGTCCTAAAATAGCTAAAAAAAAGTGTTGGAAATAATATGGAAAAGCTTGAAAAAGTTAACTAAAACAATGGAGAAATTGAGCTAGTAAACAAGCATAAGGAGGGGTGGCTAACCCCTCCATTTTTGGGATCTCAAAACAACATTTTCAGCCTTTGAAAACCACTGAAATTCAGTGGTAAAATGTTAGAAAAAAGTTTAGGAGGATATGAGAAACACAAGGGGAAAGGGTTAGGAGACAAGGTACAAAGAAGGGTGATTAACCCTTCTACCTTTAATAGCCTTAAACCACAAGCTTTAGCCATAAAAATAGTTGAAAAACAGTCCAAAAACAGTAAATAAAGATAGGGAAGAAGTAGTGTAAAGATGCTAGAAGTTATACCTCTTGAAGAGAGGTAACTCCTTTGTTCCCAAAGCAACAAGTTCTCACTCTCAAGGGCTGAGATTTGAGCTCAAGAACCTCAGCAAGAAGAGCCAAATTTTTGGTTTAGGAAGTGTAGAGAGAGAGTGTGTGTAGATTGCAAGATAGAGAGAGAGTGTGCTATACAAGTATTGGAGCTTTTGGAATTTTTTCTAACCTTAAAACTAAGAGGGAAGGTCATCTATATATAGAAAAACATGAGCCTCAATCAGAAATATCTATATAGACACAGCTGGTGCAGTGCATGCACTTGTGGGAACAACTAGCATAGCTAGCAGCAAAATATCTGTTTTGTCGGCACAACTGGCTGGCTGGCCGGCCACTAAGGGGCCAGTCGTCCACTTCTTTTGGCCGATCGGCCACTAGTGGGGACACTTGGCTATAAAAAACTACCTCTCGGGACACCTGGCCGACCGGCCAAGTGCTTGTACGGCCGTTTATAAAAAGTGGCCGGTCGGCCACAAAAATCTGCTTCTAAGCCCGACTTCAAACGGGCATATCTCTCACCCGGACTCGGTTTTAGGTGATTCTTGAGTCTAAATTGAAGCCTTGGAAGTATAATTTCCAATGGTGGTGGCCTCATATCTAAATTCTAAGTTTACAAAGAGATATGCCTATTTTAGTGAAAGCTACTCAGTTCTATCTTAACGGTTTGATGCCCAACCTTTCCCCCAACTAGTTTTCTTCCCTCCCCTCCTATTTCCTCCAACTCCAAACCTATAAATAAGATGTTTTTAAAGATTTTTTAAAGATTTCACCTCCCTTTCATTAATTTCCACTTTGTCCTTACTCGGTTTACCAAAAAGTGCAATATTTTAAACGAAATATGAGCCTCGAAACATCATAGAAACATTTGAAAAAAAATATTTTGGAAAAAAGGGTTTTAAGGTCTAAAATAGTTTTCATCAAAATAGTTTTCGTCAAAATGGGGTGTAAGGTTAGGATTTAGAAGCTTAAAAATCAAAGCCTTTTGTTGAAGAACTTGAACAATTGTACAACGTCACTTTCATCATCGAGTGATCAACATGAGGCGCCCAAGTCTTAAGGGTGGTAAAAACTGAGGTATCTACACCAAGAAAAATCGTTTCGAATAGAGGATTGGAGTTGAACAATTCATCAACTTCTTAAGCCGGGTAAAACCATCTCGGCTGAAAGGTTGGACAATTCACTAACTACTTTAGCTAAGCAAAATCATCTCGGCTAAATGATTGGAGTTGAACAATTCATCAACTCCTTAAGCTGGGTAAAACCATCTCAGCTGAAAGGTTAGACAATTCACCAACTACTTTAGCCGAGCAAAATCGTCTCGGCCAGAAGTTGAAGTAAGTTGCCCTTTGCCCAAGGCAAATTCAACAAGAAAATAAAAAGCAATACAACAAGTTTTCAAGCAAAGTGACTTTCATTCCCATTGCATATAGATTTCATTACATTGGAAAATTACATCCCAAAATTGGGGGTGTACATCGAAAGCTCAAACTAGAAATAATAGAGCTTCAAATTTGTTATGTTCTATGGCCGTGGTATGGCTTGGCCATTGAGGTCTTCAAGGTGGTACGCCCCTTTGCTGGCAGCCCGATTATCTTGTAAAGCCCTTCCCAGTTTGCCCCATAGCTTTCCTTCGCCTAGCACTAGAGTGTTACCCATCACCTTCGCAAGACCCAGTCCCCAACCTTGAATTGTCTGGGGAGAACTGTTTTGCTATACTTCTTGGACAGTTTTTGTGGTATGCCTCGACGTGGATCAGTGCCCTCGTTCTACATTTTTCTGTAAGGTCCAGCTCAAGGGCGATGGCTTCTGTGTTTAAGTCTGGCTCGAGATTTTCACTTCGGATGGTGGGCATACCGATCTCCAGTGGAATGACCACCTCTATGCTTTATGCCAAGGCGAAAGGCGTCTCCCCTGTTAAGCGTCTTGGCGTTGTTCGGTAAGACCAGAGGACATTTGGAAGTTCATCAATTCATTTTCCTTTGGCTTTCTCTAATCTTTTCTTCAATCCATCTAGAATGGTTTTGTTTCACGCTTTGGCTTCTCCATACGACTGAGGATATACTGGCGTAGAATTGTAGAACTTTATCTTCAGTTCTTCAGAAAACCCCCTAAATAATTTCCCATCAAATTGGGTGCCGTTGTCGGAGATCAGAGCCTTGGGGACTCCAAACCGCGTTATCACATTCTGCCAGACAAATTTCTTCACATCTTTTTCCTTGATCATTGACAAGGGTTCAGTTTCGATCCATTTGGTGAACTAATCTGTTGCGGCTATAAAGAACTTGCGATTGCCTGGGGTAGTTCGGAGTGGTCCCACGATGTTTAATCCCCACATTACAAACGACCAAGGACTTGTGAGAGGAAGAAGTTCTCTGGTTGGCCGATGGATCTGGTACGCTAACTTCTGGCATTTTTTACACTTCCTTACATACTTCTGGGTGTCGGCCTGCATACACGGCCTCCAATATCCCTATGAAATAGCGCGGTATGCTAGAGATCTTCCTCCAATGTGGCTTCTGCACATGCCTTCATGGACCCCAAAAAGAAAGGCATCGACTTTGCTCAGATGGACACATTTCAAGTATGGTCCAGTGAAGGATTCTTATACAAGGCACCGAATGGAGAGAGCCAAAACCGCTCAGATTTAACTCGAATTTTGTTTGCTTCTTTCTTGTTAGTTGGCAGAAGTCTTTCTTTCAGGAAAAGAATGATAGGGTCCATCCAGGAAGGGCCTAGCTCGGCGCAAAAGACTTCGATCTCCTCTAGTTCTTCGATGCTTGGTCTTGGGAGGAATTCAATCAAGAGAGGACTGGGAGTTATTTTGTCGGCCATAGAAGCCAGGCTGACTAATTCATTTGCTCGGCTATTGTCTTCTCTACCGATTTGTTGAACTCGTATTGCCTGAAATTTCTTGATTTGCTCTCTCACCAAGGTTTGGTATTTGGCCATCCCGCTATCTTAGCATCATACTCTCCAGACACTTGGCTGACAACGAGTTGGCAGTCGTTGTAAACCATGAGCTCGGATGCTATCAATTGGAGTGCACTTTTTAGCCTGGCTAACAGTGCTTCTGTAGCTCGCCTTTTCGCACCCCCTTTAGGAAGGTTTGAAAGAAAGCCCTACAGTTTGGATTCCCGTGGTTCTGAATCTAATCTCACAAGTGCAATGTAAAACTAATAAACACCAAAGAGTCCAAATCTGGCAAATCATTTTGGAAATTGATTTTAGGATCAAAAATGCCAAAATTAGACTGCTTTGCCAGATATAGAGTCGCCACCTAAATATTCTATTTTGGAAAAATTTAAGAAACCCATGACTTGTGCCAAAGGCCACGTGTCCGTCATCACCAAAGTTGCCTCGACTCGGGAACTTAGGTACATGAGGGAAAGGTCATGAATTGAGCACCCCCGCTCGCCCGATTAAAGATCGGCCTTTACTAATTATGATATGATTTTTTTTATAAACATTATATGCTCTTATTTTGATTATCAGGTTAGCTTTACTATGTGAAGCGCACAAGTAAGTATAGACTAGTTTGCTCAATTTGGAACAATTCAACTCATATTTGTTTGCAAAAATGGTTTGAATTTGCCACCTCAAGTGGGCTTAAAGTTTGCAGATTTGCCACCAAACATAGTGGGCTTAAAACATGATTTGCCACTCAACAAAGTGGGCTTAAAACGTACATTCGTTGAATCGTTACAATTCAAACAACAAGCCTTCATCCATAGGCATTCAAGCAGTTTAGCATTTAAGCATATAGCCTCATGGCAAGCATGCTAATCATGGCAACATTCACACTTATGCAAGTATGCTAAAGCAGAAAAACTCACCTAGTACTCTAAGCCAAGAAGACAAAGTTAGAAAATTATGTATGATTCCTAACTATACAAGATGCCTAATGCATCACATACAATATGCAATCAATAGGCTCGACTACTAATATGGCATATGAAGCAATTTAAACAACATGCAATTAAAAACATATTCAAAGAATTATTGAAATGGCAATGCAGTTTGAATGATACGCTGAGCCTCGGTGCATGCAATACGAATGAATGGATGCAAGCATAAGGAATGCTAATTGAAACATGCCCCTAATCTAACCATCAAAAGTGGGTAAATAAAAGGGAGAAAGACGTGGGGTTGGAAGACATACACACACGTACGCACACTTATTACAACATTACGCCCTCGCGAAGGAGGGTCCGAACGAATAAAAGCTAACTAGCTAGCTAAACTAAACTAATTAAGCTAATTATTGCAACACTTTAAATGGATTAACCAACTATTCTAAGATAATTAAGTAAAATAATTAAATAATTAACTATCTAAGTTATTTAAATATTACAAAGTAAACTAATTAGCTAAATACTTAACTAATTAATTACAAAGCAACTAAGCTAATTAATTACAACATGAATTAATTAACTAATCTACTTAAATAATTACACCATTTGCATGCATTAGCTACAATTAATTAACTAAGCAAATTAACTAAAAGGCCTCGGGAAATGAAGGATGCATGCATGCTCGGTTTTTCACCCGAAAGGCCTTTGTTTTGCTGCTGCAAGCCTCTATTGCATAGAAACACTTACACTTTCTCCGTCTCCAGATCAACTCTGCTTTGCTTTAGAAACACTCTGTTGAATTTTCATTGGTGGCCGACAGTGGGGCCGGTCGGCCACTGCTGATGGTCGATCGGCCAACAATGATAGCCGATCGGCTACTGATGGTGGTCGGTCGGCTACTGGTGGTGGTCGTCGGCCAGCACTAGCTTGGACTTCCTTGCTGCAACAGAGAGGAAACTGAGCAAAACAATGTACTTTTTTAAGGTTTGTTTGTACTGTTACCCTCCTTATCATCAAACAAGTTCAAATAAATGATACTCTTGGCTCTCAAACCATCAACCAAGCAATTTCATTGCATGATGGCCAAAGAACCAAGTTTGTACAAGTTCGATAAATGCACAAACAAGACTCAAATGACCATCACCCTATCATGCATGATCAAGGGCAATGTAGACTTAGGAAAATGGCACATTTCATCACTTTTGAGTATGAAATGTTCCATTTTCCTTGTGTTCAAACTAACGTCAGATTTGAACACATGCAATACAACACAAAGAAGTGATTATCTTACCACTTTTACGTGCCAATTTTGTTTACACATTTTAGTTACCAAATCATTCTTTAATCAATTTGTCCATTGATGAGTGTCCTCTAAGATGAAAGAAGTGTCAACCAAGGGATAATGTAAGGCAAGAAAGAGATCATGCCATTGGTAATGAACCCTCAAAGAGGATTAAACCATTAAGCATAACCTCAATCTCAAGCTTAAAGGATCCCAAGCTTGAACAACCCTCAAAAGCAATTGAAAGAGTGAAGCAAAGAGAGAGGTTGCAGAGATTATAGTGCTGAAATAGAGTGAAAAACAACACCAAAAGATGCTATCAACTCAAACAAGAGGTGTCTAAGACCCTAAAACACCAAATTGTGAGGGCTATTACACTACAACCATGCAAAACAAGACCCAAATGAACTAACCATCCCAAAATAGAGCTAAAGCAAGCTATTTCAGAGGCTAAAACATGCTAGACTTGAGCAAAGTTAATCTAGAAAAATATGCTAACATATAAAGTTAACTAAGCATGCAAACAAGACATAAGGAGGGGAGGCTCACCCCTCCAAATTTGGACTTCAAAATGAGTTTTTTACCACCGAAAAACCTCTAAAATTTAGTGGTTGAAAGGGCCAAAACAGTTGGTTTGAAAGTGGTGAACAAAGGTACAAAAGCTTTACAAACAAAGAAGCAAGAATGGTGAACCACCCCTTAACTGAAAAAGGCCTCAAACCAACAC
The DNA here is from genome assembly GCA_030407325.1 of Camellia japonica. Taxonomy (NCBI): domain Eukaryota; kingdom Viridiplantae; phylum Streptophyta; class Magnoliopsida; order Ericales; family Theaceae; genus Camellia; species Camellia japonica. The sequence continues at coordinate 46,106,041 of JAPPVO010000031.1, read as the reverse complement.
TTTTAGGCCACAAAAATAGAGTTTTTTATAGTTCAAAATCAGCCCAAAAACAATTGGAAAATATGGGAAAACAAATATGCAAAACAAGTGTAAAAGGGGAGTGTTATACCTCTTGAAACCAAGGCACAAATTAGGCAACAAAGCAAGCCACAACCACCTTATAAAGCACAAAGAGGGTCTTAAGAAACCTCAATCCAAAGAGAAGCAACTTTGATCAAGGGTTTATAGGCAAAAGTGTAGGATTTGTGAGCAAATGTGTATAAAATTGCAAGAGAGAGAGAGAGAGAGGGAGAGAGAGAGAGGGAGATAATTTGGTTCCAAATTTTCTAACCCTCAAAAATGGGGGAGGAACCCCCATATATATAGAAAAAATGCCTTTAGCTTAGAAACGTCCCACCATACACGTGTAGGGAGATGCAGCTAAATGTGTTAACAGTTGGCACAACTGTCACAAAATATCTGGAAAAAGACACTGGTAGCTGTCAGCCACCACTGGTAGCAGACCGGCCACACCAATGGCCGACAACCATGATCCGTGGCCAACAGCCTATCATGGTAGCCGACAAGTCACCACAAGTTCCAAGCTTGAAACAACAAGGTTTTGGTCCAAAACAAAGCACAAAATGGACAAGCTTTAAAGGCTCAAAGACAGGGCGTTCCACCGAGGACTTTAGGCACTCAAAGCGAACATGTGCAATCGTAATCATCGAGTGCACAAGCGATGACATCTAAATCTTGAGGTCGGTCAAAAATGGGGTGTCTACAGTTGCCCCTCTTTGACAGAACTTGGAAGTCATGAAATAATGGGAGTGAATGTCAAAGCCCAAAGACGACCCATTTTTGACAAGGCCAAAGACTCAGACAAACAAACAAAGATAGAAAACAAATGGTTGCACCCGCAGGTTGTCTATGTATCCCTTTGCAAGGAATCAAACTAGCGTAGTTCTGGGGCGAAATGCAAATGATATGCACGATGCAAGAACATAACTTATGATCATACAATGAAGCTGTAATGAAACATTTAAATGCAAATGCATGTAGACTGCCCGAACTCCGCTCCGCACGCGAAGGTGTGAATTGTGTTCTAGCTACTACAGTTCGGACTCCTTTCACGGTTTTGAATCTAATCTCGCAAAGTGCAATGTAAGACTGATAAATCACCAAAGAGTCCAAATCCGGCAATTGGTTTTGAAAAATCAATTTTGAATAAAAAAGCGCCAAACATGGACTGCTTCGCCAGATTTCAGAGTCGCCACCTAAATATTTTATTTTGGAAAATTTAGGAAACCCTGACTCGTGCCTAAGGCCACGTGTCCGTCATCACTAAAGTTGCCTCGGCTCGAGAACTTGGGTACGAGAGGGAAAGGTCCTGAAATAAGCACCCCCGCTCGCCCGATCAAAGATCGGCCTCTACTAACATGATATGTTGTTTTTGAAAACACGTGTGTTCTTATTCCGGTTTATTAGCTAACCTTACTACGTAATGCGCACAGCATACAAGTATAGACTAAATCACTCAATTTGGAACAAAACATCTCATGTTTGTTTTTCGAAAATGGTTTGAAAGTGCTACTCACAAGTAGGCGAAAACGTGGATTTGCCACCCTCAAGTGGGCTTAGAAAAACATGATTTTGCCACTCTCAAGTGGGCTTAAAACGCACATTTTGATGAATTGTTCCAATTCAAGCAATGAAGCCTTCACCCATAGGCATTCATGTAGTTAATCAGTTAAGCACATAGCCTCATGGCAAGCATGCTAAACATGACAACACTTACACGCAAGCAAGGATGCTAAAGCGTAAGCACTCACAATGTACTCCGAGCCGAAACAGAAGCTAGTTAGAAATCATGCATGATCCTAGCTATGTTAAGATGTCTAATGCAACACATGCAAAAATACAGCTAAAAGGCTCGGCTATTCTAAGATAGCATATGAACGCAACACTCGATAACATGCTTTGAAACATGTATTCAAGTAAGTATATTGAAATACAATGTGGTTTGTATGATGCGCCGAGCCCGGTGCATGCAAGACAGATGAATAATGCACGCATGCATAACATAAGGTATGCTAATTGAGATATGCCCTAAACTAACCATCGAATGCTGATAAGTAAAAGGGAGAAAGAAATGGGGTTGGAAGACATTGAGATATGCCCTAAAGAAATGGGGTTGGAAGACATGCATCACACACACGCACGCTTATTACAACATTTGCCCTCTCAACGGAGGGTCTGAATAAATCAACTAACTAGCTACGCTATGCTAATTAATTACAAACCGAATTGAAACTAACTATACTAAGCTAATTAGAATATTACAAAGATGAAATAAATTAGCTAAATACATTAACTAATTAATTACAAAATAACTAAACTAATGAACTAGTTTAGCTAAGCAATTTAAACAAATGGCCTCGGGAAGCGAGGGAGATATGCATGCTCGGTCGGCTTCGCTCGGAAATCCATTACCGTGCCTCCAATTGCCTCTGTTTGCATTTGATTTGATCTCTGAAAATTGCACAATCTCCCAGATTGCTTCTGCTCCAACATAGGGACCCTCTGGTGGGCTGCCGACCAGAAAAGGGGGCTGTAGACCAGAAAAACTCGTTGTAGACCAGAAAATGTGGTCAGTTGACCACCTTTACTAGTCGGCCGACCAGTTGATTTGCCAAACTCCAGTTTTGCTGCAACAGAGAACAACAAGGGACATAGCAGTGTATTTGCAAGATATATGTGCACAACCACCCTCCCTATCATTTCTCAAGCTCAAGGGAGCGTGGTACTCGACTCTTGGGCCACCAACCGAGCATCGCAATGCACAATGGCCGAGAAGCCAAGTTTGCACAAGTCAATGTCAATGAATGCACAAATAACACATAAGGGCCTCCACATCTATCATGCTTGATCAAGAGGGTTGGCGACCAAGAAATGCTACACATTTCATCACTTTGAGTACAAAACGTGCCACATTCCTTGTGTTTGGATTAACGTCTAGTCCAAACACATGCAACGCAAACGAGATGATCAACCTTGTGGTCGGTCGACCACCTCTACTGGTTGGCTGAGCAGTTGATTTGCCAAACTCCAGTTTTGCTGCAACAGAAAACAATAAGGGGCATAGTAGTGTATTTACAAGATATGTGTGCACAACCACCCTCCCTATCATTTCTCAAGCTCAAGGGAGCGTGGTACTCGACTCTCGAGCCATCAACTGAGCATCGCAATGCACGATGGCCAAGAAGCTAAGTTTGCACAAGTCAATGTCAATGAATGCACAAATAACACATAAGGGCCTCCACCTCTATCATGCTTGATCAAGAGGGTCGGTGACCAAGAAATGCTACACGTTTCATCACTTTGAGTACGAAACGTGCCACATTCCTTGTGTTTGGATTAACGTCCAATCCAAACACATGCAACGCAAATGAGATGATCAACCTTCAATGCTAAAGTGACATGCGCAAGACTCTATCATGTAAGCAATGCATGCAAGACATGTTCGGAGGCCAAGAACATCAAAGCTAGTAAAGAGCATCTCACAAGAGGCGTGCAATACCAAGTTTAAATGGCTAAACCAACTGTGGATAGACCTAAACCATGCCAAAATAGTGGCCTAAATGCACTAAGATGATAGCATGAAAGACAAGAAAATGATGTTCATGCATTAACCCATGAACAAAGCATATAAGCACAACTCTCTAACATAATGAAGAAGTGACAAATGTGAGAGTGTAGCTATACTATATGCACTGAAATCATGTGTGAAATGATGCCAAATCATCCAAACAACACAAGCATAGCATCCTATGGACCTTGAATCACTAGGCTAGTCAAGGCTATTGCACTACAACCATACTAAGCAATGCTCAAATGACCCTAACCATCCAAAACAGTCCCAAGGCAAGTCAAAATAGTGGCAAAAACATGCTAGACTTGTAGCATAGATGGCAAGAAAAATAAGCTCATGTATTGGCTCACACACAAGGCATAATACTCCACTTCTCAAAGGCATTGAAAGAGTGATTTATATGAGAGTATGATAGTGAAACATGTTCTGAAATTACATACCAAATGATGCCATATCACACAAACATCACCAATAAGGCATGCTAGGGGTCTCCAAACTCAAGACTAGTGAAGCCCTATACAAAGCAAGCCCCAAAAGGCCAAGAACACTCAAAACAATCCAAAAGCATGTTAAAATAGTATCAAAACATGCATGGAGTATAGCTAAGACAAACTAGAATGAGAGGCCAAAACACCAAGTACACTAGGTTAAAGAGCATGATTGCACTACAAGTGCAAGAACCAAGCAAGAGGTGATCCAACCAACTAAAATTAGAGTTGAAGCATGTTAAATAACGGCCAAAAACATGCTGGAGTGGAGCCAATACATGCTAGAATTAAAGGCTAAGACATGAAGTATGTTAGGCTAGTGAGTAGGATTACACTACAAGTGTATGATGCATGCAAGCAACAACCAAACCAGCCTAAACAGAGTTAGAGCAGGCCCAAAAAGTCACAAAAACATGCTCAAACTAAGCCTCAAAAAGGGAGAAATACATGCTCATTTGATAGGCCAACAACACATGTTGAGGGGGGACCACCCCCTCCCATTTTGGGCCTCAAAACTACCTTTCCACCACTAAAATTCCTCTGGAATTCAGTGGTTTTAAGGCCAAAAGGAAGTTGTTTGAAAAGCTTGAAAGATAGCTCAAAAGGCCTTACAAGCCAAGGAGCAAGAGGGAGGAAACACCCCTTAGCCAAACAAGGCTTAAACCACCATTTTTGTGCCTCAAAAACAGAGTTTCTAACAGTTCAAAACCAGCCCCAAAATAGTCCAAAACAATGGAAAAATGATGGTGAAGCAAGCATGCAAAATAAGCTAAAAGGAAGAGAGTTCTTACCCTTGAAGCACAGCTGGAAAACAGGTCCAAATTCTGAGCTAAAACCACCTTAGGAGCTCCAAATGATCCTCAAAGAATGTCAACGCAATGGTGGTTAAGTTTGATCAAGCATGCCTAGGCAAAAGAGAGGTATATCTCCAAATATATCTCTTGCATGAACACAAGGGCAAGAGGGAGAGCCAACTAGAGAGAAAAGCTGAAATTTAGCTCTGAAATTTCTAGAGAAAGAGGAATATTTTAGAGAGAGAGGCTCCCAAAATTGCTCAAAATGTTCTCCTCTTGCAAAATGAGTGATATGCCTCATATATAGCAATATACAAGAGTTTGGTCGAAATATCTGATTATGGAACAGCTGGAGGTTGTGGAAGATAGTTTGAGGGAAAATATCTCCAAAATATCTGAGTTTGGGACCTTAGTGGTTGGTCAGCCACTTTTTCTGGTCGGTCGGCCACCCCTGGTGGTTGACTGGCTACTTTTCTGGTCGACAGCCCATTTTTCTGGTCGACAGGAAAAATTCTGCTTTTCAAGTCCAACTTCAAATAGGCATATCTCCTTCATCTGGACTCCTTTTTAGGTCATTCTTGTGTCCAAATTGAAGCCCCGGAAGTAATCTTTCCAATGGTGGCAGCCTTGCATCAAAATTCCAACTTCAAAAATAGTTATGTCTGTTTTGATGAAGCCGCTTAGTTTCGATCCTACCCGGATTTATGCCGAACTTCTCCCAACTAGTTTTCTTCTCTCCTTTCCTCTTTTCTTCAACTCCAAACCCCTAAACAAGGTGTTTTGAAAGATTTTTCAAAGATTTCATCTCTCTTTCATTCATTTCCACTTTGCCCTTGCTAGGTTTATCGAAAAGCGCAACATTTAACGAAATGCGAGCCTCGGACCATCGTAGGAACATTTTCAAAAACATTTTGAAAGAGAGGGCCTTAAGGTCTAAAAACCATTCAAAATAGTTTTGGTCCAAAAAAGGGGTATGAGGTTTGGATTTGACGCTCTCCTTGCCAAAGAAATCGACCCTTTGCATAGCATAGCCTGTATCATTAAGTAAGCAATCAGTAGTGCCCAAGTCTTAAGGGCGATCAAAAATGGGGTGTCTACAATGCAATGCAATGAAACGAAAATGCCACATTCAAACAAACCGATACAAGGTACAACATCCCAAACATGAAAAGAAATAAGCAAATGAACATGCCATGCGTAAGAATCATGAGCCAAGCCACATTTCATGCAGAAAGGATGTAAGAAAATTATGCAAGCTTAACTACGCAACGCGCAGGAAAGGCGAAAAACAACACAACTATCGGGCTCACCCAAGGTTTCAACCGAGATCCTAATGCGTTGCATGCGAGAGGAGGGAAAGCAATGTAAACACCGGGCGCACTCGAATGTTTTTTAACCAAAGCAAACAATTCTAACACGTCTCGCACGATAGGAGAAAGGTGAACAAATCCAAACACGTTTCATGTGAGAGGAGAAAGTGAATAAATCCAAACACATCTCACGCGAGAAGATAAAGTGAATACTTCCAAACGTGTCTCACGCGAGAGGAGAAAGTGAATAAATCCAAACGCGTCTCACGCGAGAAGATAAAGTGAATACATCCAAACGCGTCTCACGCAAGAGGAGATAGTGAATAAATCCGAACGCGTCTTACATGAGAAGATAAAGTGAATACATCTAAACGCGTCTCACGCGAGAGGAGAAAGTGAATAAATCCAAACGCGTCTCATGCAAGAAGATAAAGTGAATACATCCAAACACGTCTCACGCGAGAGGATAAAGTGAATAAAAGCATTTCGAAAGGCACAAACGATCTTACCTGGAACTCCTCTCAGTGAACCGTACATACAATATCGTTTGCATTCTCGAATGAACCGTACATACAATATCGTGCCTATATAAAACTCAACAAATGCAATACAGTAAGAATGCATGTTCTATGTAAACAAAACAATCGAGGCAAAATGTTACATGAAGGCATATTCAACGCCAAGTACCAAATGCATGTCTTATGCACAATTGACAGCATGTTCTATGCAAAGTACAAAATGCATGTTCTATGCACGATTGAAATACACATTCTGCGCAACAGCATATGTGAAATGCACGTTTTACATATGTAATGAAGAGATGCATAGTCTAGGCAAGAATGAAAGCGTATTTTATCGAAACAAATTCAGTAGCAACTATTCGATTTACCTCTCGAAAAAGTTGTGATATGTAAAAAGGATACACCTCGTTCAACAAGTGATGAACAACGATCACCGAAAACACGATTTCAAGCTTCCATAGAGAGAATTTGAACTTAATAGTGACCTTTCCTTGCACCTCTCGGGAAACAGGGAAAAAAACAGCATCAAGATTCAATGTACGAGCACTGGGCACTGGACGGCCGCCAGAGGATGGTATCGGCCACCTGTCGACCACCCTTGAAGATTGTTGGCCTCCAATGGGGCTTGTCGGCCACTGATGGCAGATTGGGCCCTTTTTGGTCTTTTCACCACGGGTCTTTATATACACTCATTCGTACTTCATTTCCTTACTCCTCCAAGGCCGAAAATCCTCTCTCTCTCTCTCCCTAGACACTTTCCCTCTCTAGATCGGAGCTTTATACGCGTTTTCCAATGCCCCACACATATTTTCTTCGCTAAACCCTCTTAGTTTACTCCATTTTGAGCCGATTGAAATTTGATTTCGGTGCTTTTTCTTGGAGTTTCACCACTTGAGGCTTGTTTCCTTCGAGTTCTTTTTGGGTTTGGTGCCTTTTTCCAGGCTTTGACTTTTTCTTTCCTTTTCTCTCTCCTAGGGTTTGACTTTTTTCAAAGTTGGCCCTATTTCCTCCATTTTCCTTCACTTTTCACAGATTTTCCCGTCTTCTTTCTAGATAGCGGACAATCTACCCTATGATGGAGCTCCATTTGAGATTCCACCCCCAGCAGAGATAGAGGCGGAGCCTGAGCCAGTGCTACTACCACCCAGGATTCGACCCTTTGATCCGACGACATATCATCCTTAAACGCATGTGCTACCACCCGAGAGTATCTGGCATTTCAGAGGGTTTGCACGAGGTGCATCGGAGGACCTCATGCTACAAGAGCCAAACTCCCATTTCTCTTACAGTGCCACCGAGGTATACACTGTATTCTCCTGTTTTCTTCACTATACATTGCATTTCTTGCTTTAACTATAACATTTACACTGCATTTCTTGCCTCTTATTGCATTTTTTGCCCTAATCACACTCTTGCACTGTATTTCTTACACTTCATTTTCATCTGCTTGTTCTCATGTTGTTGTATATCACTGTTTTGATCACAGAAGGACACTCGTGCTATCAGGGGCTATGGAGCCACGTCCGCAAGGGACTGGTACATGGAGCTTCGTGCCGATGTCTGCCACATTATCGATGAGGCCGGCTTCGGTTCATTCTGCATGGGGCTATCACGCCATATTGTGAATCAGTCCTTACTTGAAGCATTGGTAGAGAGGTGGTGGGATACCACCAACTCTTTCCACTTCTCTATTGCTGGGGAGATGACGATGACTCCCTATGACTTCTCCATGCTCACCGGCATAGGAGTAGAGGGTCACTCGATTCCTTATGATATGGACATGGGCGAGTGGGAGGCTGTCTGGATCTACCTGTTAAGGGCACACTCGCCTCTCTTCCGACTAGGGATGGTACGATACAGTTGGTTTGTGGAGTAGTTTTGAGGGAGAGAGCCAGAGACCCCAGAGGAGACCGAGCATTACGCCCGAGGCTTTTTGACGTTCCTCTTCGGCACCACCTTGTTCGCGAACAGGGCAAACACTGTAGAATTGTATCTTCTTAGCGCCTTGGTGGATTTACCGCAGGTCCGGCTCTATGATTAGGGCGATGCTGGCTTAGCCACATTGTATGGCTATATGAGCTTAACATCCTGCAGGAGGGGAGACAGGATCGGAGGCTATTGGCGAGCCTGGGAGGTATACTTTACAGTTCTACTTCATATTTTCTGCTTTTTGTTTCTATGCTTTCTGCTTTGCACCTTCACACACTGCACACTGCTTTGACTATATACTGCGCTTTCTGTACCGTACATTTTGTATCCTCTGTATTTGTACTCTCTATACACTACACACCTTCTACACACATTCTGCTCTCTACATCTGCACTTGTACTTTCTGTACACTATACATTGTATACTCACTATTGCCCCTTCCCTTACAGCTTTGGGTATATGCATATTTCCCGACCCTCGCTCTGGAGTCAGAGGTGGAGATGCCCCATGTTGTGCTGTACTCTCATTGGTACGATAGAAGATGCTTGCGGAGGACCCGAGAGACCTTTTCATTCTTCCGCCAGTACTTCGACACAATGACCACAGCAGAGGTAACTCAAATTCACAGTTATTTTCATTCTACTTGGGCTCTGATTCATACTTCAATATCTAATGGCCACTAACAATTTGTGCATTCTCTATTTATAGATCGCTTGGCAGCCCTGGGCGATGATGCTGGCCGGAGTTAGGGACCAGTACACTGGAGCTTGGGGGCCCTCCCGTTTTTGACTTTTGTTCAAGGGCCCAATTTGTCGAGCCTGGTTTCTAGGCGAGCGGCTCTTGCGCCAGACCATGGGTTTGCCTGAGCCAATAGTTCCCATGCCACTCCTGCCATCTATGAGAGCTATAGAGAGACTCACCTTCTAGGAGATGATTCAATTCATGGAGGGTTTGGAGGCCGACTACTTTCGCGGGGAGGAAGATTATTCGACATTCATCTAGACACACCTCATGCCTCCTTTAACCGGTATTCATGGAGGTGAGGGGATGAGGGCTCCAGGGTAGCCCCTCTACCATTCGTGGAGGCTATCGGCCATCACTAATGGCCAGTCAGCCATCAATGTGAGGAACCTCCAGATTGTTGCCACCTGGTTTCCACGCACTGCTTTATCTTCTACAAAAGGTTGAGCTTTGTAATTTTTTCATTTCAGCTACAAATTCTTTACAAAATGGAGCCATTCTTTGCCCAAAAACTCTCGAATTGGATTGCAACTTTAGATGGCTAAGAAAAGGTGAATTTTTGGGGTTTCGGTATAAAACACTTTTCCTATTGAGTCGTTCCCCGCTTTGTTTTCTGTTCTTACATGTCGTGGCTAGAGGTTGGAACCCGATTACACACGTCTTTAGCTTCTGGGGACGAACTATACCCGACAATCGAAGAATTTCAAGTGCTAATAGAGTCCAGGCGCATTGAGGAAATCTTGCCTCAGCCCCGTTTTGGTCACATTCAAGCTTTGCGAAGGATGTGTGGGCTTACTCTACATGAGACCCGATCCTTGGTCCACTATGGAGAGCTAGATATTCCCAGTCTGATTTATCAATTTTCTGACGTCGACAACCGAGGTAACCTTCTTTGGCAGGGTTTTAGGCAACACACCCTTTGCTTGTGTATGCTGGCACATTTCCTCCTCGCTCCTAGTTTCGGGGGGTCTAGCATTTGACTAGTTGAAGTGGCCCAAGGTTTGAGAGAGGGCAAAAGTTGCATTGGCTTGGTACTGGCCGAGATTTTGATGGGTTTAGATGCCTTCCATCGACGAGAGATGACCAAATTCGCGAGGAGTCCACTACTTCTTCAGGTAATGTTGCCCACCCTTTCTAATATGTGTTTCTCACATCTCTTGGCACTCATGCTCTGTTTTTCCTTCAAAGCCCTTTTCTCACTTTTCTCTCAACATACATCTCTCTTTTCTTTAATCTCTCTTTTCTTTCATCCCTCCCCAGATATGGCTTATGGACAAGCTGAAGGTAGTGGACTCTTGCCCCGCATACTCAGCCCGAGCATACTTTTTCTGCCAACAGCTAGTTGATTTTCTGAATGAAAAATGGTTGTGCCATTGGATGTGCAACAGGTCTGCTGCTGACATTGTTTGGCATTGCCCCTAGCTTAATCTGACCGAAACGAGCTACTGTATGACTCGACAACCTAGCATTGAGTTGATTTATAACGACTTGGATTTTAAATTCACATTGGATTGATGTATAGTGGTGCCTGTCACCTTAAAACTTGTATGGTTGTTGGACTCTTGATATTGATGGGTTGGCAAGTGAACTTTAAATATTATAATTGAGGACCCTTGGATGATGTTTGGAACCTTGATTGAAGCCTTAACAAGATATATAGATAAGATTAGATAAAAAGTCCCAAATTTGAGTTTGAATTTTTGACCAGCCGTCACTCTTTTGCCCTTTTCTCCTTCCATACTTAGAATTTGAATGTGAGGTTGGAACCATGGGAAAGCTTGTTTCCGGGGCTTCAATTTGGACATAAGAACGACCTAGAATGGTGTCCCGATGAGAGAGTTATACTTGTTTGAAGTTTTCACATCTGTGCTGGAAGCAGAGCCGCACGTGCGGCTGTGCGGGACAGCAGCTCAAAAACGTGATTTTTGGACCATTTCTTACATTTTCTTTTCCTCTCTTCTTCTCCCCTCCTCCATGTCCGAAAACTTAGCCCTAAAAACCTTGATTTCCTCCACTTTTATCAACAAATCCACCATGGATCTTGCATCAAGAATGGAGAACAAGAGAGGATCAACCTTTTCAACCGATTGAAATTCGAATTGGTGGAGGATTCTTCTCAAAGATTGCTTTTCTTGCTTGAATCTTGACGTAGGGGTCCTAGTTCTCCTTCAATGCTTACATTGATAGATAAATTTGTGGTATTTTGGAATATATAAATGCAAAATCTACATTTGAGCATATAGTGTAAATCATGAAATTTTTGGGTTAGGGTTTGAAATGTTGGGATTCTATTATGGGGTTTAAATTATGGTTTATGGATTATGGACCTAGGGTGTATTATAAATGGAAAGATTGGAACAAAAAAATAATGGGTTAAGAAATTTGGATTTTTCTTGGAATTTCTAGGTTTTTCTTGAAACCCTAGGTTGATTTTTGATGATAACCAATGATTTGGCCCAAATTGAAAATTGAATCATGAAATTGGTAGGTTGAATTATATATGTACAAGTTTAATTGGAATTTGGTTATGTTTAAAAATTATGTTTAAAATTTGCGAATGAATTTTGTTATGAGCAATGTAAATCATGTTATAATGAGAAGGAAATTGGGAGAAATGATTTATTAATGATATAGATGACATAAACTCGATTATGGAATGTTGAAATGGATTTTAAGAATTCATCTTGAATTATATTTAATGATGTTGAGTTGAATCATGTTGCTTATGTTGAATTGTGGTGATTATGTGGGATGGTATTGACTATGTTGATTTTGATTTTTGTGACCTAAAATGTGGAGTTTTCAAAAAATGGGTTTAATCCAAATCATTTTACTAAATATTCGTGGGCTTGCTTAGTTATTAAAATCAAGAGGATGATTTAATGGGGTTTCTTTATGGGGATGGGTAATGTTTGGTTTTTGGTGAAAACCCTAGACATTCAAGGATTTTTGGAAAAATGTGGAAGATGTCCATACAATTCGTTCGAAGTAAAATGAAGCAAGAAATGAATTAAGAAAGGAAAAGACCTAATGACTAAGTTATGGTTGTGTACATGGCACACTCCAGGAGGGACAAGCACTCCGTTGTAGCACTGTGAGTAGTAGTACTGTGGTCATACATTTAATCATCATTACTGATCTTTATTGTTAGCATTTCGTTTCTTGCAAGTGATTATACTAATGTTATGTTGGTTGGAAGATTTTGTGTATGTTAGTATGACTTGGAAACTACTCTACATTCCGGTTACGAGTAAGGGCTATCATTAATGTGCTAGAATCTGTAAATTATCTCATGGAACTATTAAAGTCGAGTCCATTAGGATAAAAAGCAACCCATGTTATGGAAAAGAAACTATGTGTGTTAAGGGAATGATTTTACTATACTTCCGTAATCGGGAGTTAATACTATGGAATTGGTTAATAGGAGGGAATGGTAAATGTGAACCTCCCTTTTTGGGAACATGACGGTTTGGACATTCCATAATGAACCATCAAAATTAGATGATCAAATAGGACTGTGGATAGTCCTAAACTGGTACGTTTTGTTTACCGTTAATAGGTGTTATTAACGTCTTGTTATCTGGAAGTTCACTTTATTGATTCATGATGAACAAATGGAATAATGATGCATGTGTCTTCTATCAATAAGTATTACTACGATTCCGATATACGTAAGACAATTATTTTAGCTTGGAATAACCTATGAAAAGATTTGTGTACACTATTGGGTGATACTATTTTTATGAACCTGGGGTTATTCTGTCCTGGTTATTCGTTTTGCTTATGATATGATATATAACGATATGATTTCTGGTATGGAACAAAGTGCTGTACAGAACTAAGTGCTGCAATGCGAGTCATCTCTAGTATCCGTACGAGCCACCTCTTGAGTCCATACATATGTGAACTGGGCTTAAAGCCGATATGAAAGTTATGAGGCCTATGGCTGTTCTGTGAAAGATATAATTTGTGAAGTTATGAAAGATACAATTTGTGAAATTATGAAAGATATAATTTGTGAAGATATGAAAGGTACAACTTGTGAATCTATGAACTTATGAGGCCAAGGGCCAACTTGTGAATCTATGAACTTATGAAGCCAAGGGCCAATTTGTGAATCTATGAACTTATGAGGCCGAGGGCCAACTTGTGAATCTATGAACCTATGAGGCCGAGGGCCACTTTGTGAATTTGTGAACCTACGAGGCCGAGGGCCACTTTGTGAATTTGTGCACCTATTAGGCCGAGGGCCAATCTATGAAATCTTTGGAAATAAAGCCACTTTGTTTTAAAGGCTAGATCCAAGGCTATTCTGAAATTAATATAGAATCAGATTAACTATATGATCACTGCATGTACATACGCATTGATATGTATTATGATTTAAGTTGATTATCGAATTATTTAAGCACTATTATTCACTGAGCCCGGCTCACTTTATGTTATAGCTATTTCTGTAGGCACTCAACCTGGAAATCAGTCTTAACCCGTGGCATCCGTTTCCCTGTTGTCAACCTCAGGGTGTCCAAGTACTTAGATGAAGGTCGCTTATTTTGTGGAATTTTGCTAAGTTTTTGGTTTGTACCCTAAATGTCTGTTTAAGGTTGAAGTGTATGTAATCCGTTTACCTTCCCATGTTTTTGTTATATGCCTAATCTTGGGGTCGGGTCTGTATTTGTGTATGTCTATTATTGATGTTCAGGTGTATATTTACTGTATGTTCATCTACTTTATGCAATACGTGTGATCCTGGCGTAGTAGTGGCAGCTCAATGGATATTGTTTACGTTATTTTTGATATTAAATGCTTCCGTTAAGGCCCCATGTGATATGTATACCAGGTTATGCGTCCGTTTCTGTGTAGGTCATGCCCGAACTTTTAGGGGCGAGTTTGGGGCGTGACATGATTAGTCTGACACACTGTGCATTCTACTTTCTGTTCCAGTTCAGACATCAGTTTGGACATGATCAGACTTGCCCAGAGGAGGGGGTAGAGTACCCGGTTCCATTCCTCGTCTGAGGTTCACATTTGGCTAGATATCCCACTGCTTGGAGGACAAGGGAGCTTCTGGCTCCTGCTCGTAGTTTCAACTACGCCCTTTCTAATGAATGCCTGACTTGGCTCGAAGATAAGGCACAATTCGGGTCCACTTTGGCATCAGAAGTTTCCACAAGCACGAGCAGGGAACACAGGAACACCTGACTCAGCTATGCCCTAAATTTATTACTTTGATCTTTACTTTTCAAGTTTTATGCATGTAATAAAAGTAGCTTTGATTTGTATCGAGAGTTGGACAACTTTGTATTGAAATCAATGAAATTAAAGTTGTGAGCACTGAAAATTTTTCTTTAGGTCCAAAAATGGTCTAAGCTGTAAAAGGTAAAATTTAAGCAAAAATTAACTTTTATCAAAACTTTTCAAAACCATTTTCGATAAGGATCACAACTTGACACACATGGAATCTATCCTCGAGATGTACAACCCCGAATCCGATGATCACAAATTGCCCCTTGACTGAATAACACTGCTCAGCACTGTAACCAGTTTTCAAAGAAGATCATAACTAAACTCTCAGATAAAGAACAAACAAAGATGACTTGATCAACACATGGACAGGACAGTTGAGTTGGAGGTGTTTACGGCCGCCGAACTTCAGAATGAAGTTGCCTACGTATGTCGAAGATGGGAATCAGGCCTTACGTAGTTTGGTTCAGGTTCACTCGAGTATTAACGCTCTCCTTTTAAGCTTTAAGTTTTGCCAAGGCCGCCCTTTAGGGTTTTCAACTTTGCGAGCTCAGTTTTTCTTTATTTTCAATTTTTTTGTGCTCTAACTTTTGCCTAGGTTGCCCTTCTGGGTTTTCGGCCTAGCGAGCCTCTTAGGGATAGTATTTCTTCAACTTGTCCATGTTGATTGGTTGGGAAAATTCTAGGCCATCCAAGTCCATGAGAATAACAGCTCCACCCAACCAGATAGTTTTGATGATATAACGACCAGTTCAATTGGGTCTAAACTTGCCCCTACGATTATGAATGAGAGCTCGGTTGTCTTTCAGCGCCAAATCCCCTTCCTTGAGATTCCGGGACTTAACCTTCTTGTTAAAAGCCCTAGCAATCCTGTATTGATAACCCTGAACGTGGTACAGTGTTTTCATCCTTCTCTCATCGAACAACATCAGTTCTTCAAACCTACTCTACTGCCAATCTACCTGTACTATCTAACATTCAGCCATAACCCGCAGCGACGGAACTTCTATTTTGATTGGCAGAACATCTTCCATACCATAAACAAGAGAGTAAGGGGTTGCCCCAGTAGACGTCCGAATTGAAGTTCTATAGCGCCAGAGTGCAAATGACAATTTGTCTAGCCAGTTCCTGTAGGTCTCAACCATCTTCTGCAGAATATGCTTAATGTTCTTGTTGGCGACCTCAACAGCTTCATTGGTTTGTGGCTGGTATGTGGATGACTTATGAAAAGCCAAGTTGTATTTCTCCAACAAGTCGATCACTTCTTTCTTGAAATGGGAGCCATTATCTAAGATGATCTTGTTTGGGACTCCATAACGGAAAATGATGTTGTTTCGAATGAACTTAGCCACATGCGTTGCCTTCAACACTGCATAAGACTGAGATTCCACCCACTTTGTGAAGCAATCAATTGCCACCAGAATGTATTCATGCCCATTTGACCCTTTCGGTGTGACTGCGCCAATGATGTCGATTCACCAGACTAAGAAAGGCCATGGTGAAGTCATGTTGTACAGCTTCGACGGTGGAATATTCATGCGATTGGCATGAATTTGGCATTTGTGGCATCGCCGAACAAAACCAATACAATCCTCCTCCATAGTAGACCAATAGTAACCTTGCCTAAGAATTTTCCGGGCTAACATTACTCCGTTCATGTGCACTTCGCACTCTCCCCCATGGATGGCCTCCATTAGGCACTTTGATTCCTCTGCGTCAACACACAACTTGTGCATTCCCAGATGACCCCTCTTGTACAGTTTAACTCCGCAGATGATAAATTGAACGGCCATCCACCGTATTGCCCTCTTATCTTTGGCATTTGTCCCTAGTAGATAAATTTCATTTTCCAAGAAGTTCCAGATATCATAGAACCAAGGGTTTTGATCTTGCACTTCATCTATTACGGCGATAGACTTGTAGGGCGGCGTATACCTCTGCTCAATGATGATTGGACGCATCCGAACTCCAAATGGGATGTCTATCATGGAAGATAGAGTTGATAAGGCATCAGTGAACCTGTTGTTTTCTCTTAGTAGATGCGTGAAGGTCAGTTTCTCAAACCTAGGGATCAGAGCATCCAGGATTTGGTGATAAATCTTCATCTTTTCTTCTTTAACCTTCCAATCTCCTTTTGCTCAAGACACAACTAGGTTTGAGTCCCCGATGACATCCAACCATTTTGCCCCTAGTTCTAGGGTAGTTTCCAAACTAGCGATACACACCTTGTATTCTGCCTCATTATTAGATACCTTGAACCGGAGTTTAAAGGCTAAGGGTATGTGGGAATTGTCGGGTGCTATCAGTAGCACACCAATCCCATAACCGTATTGATTAGATGCTTAGTCAAAGTATATTATCCAAATCTTTTCCTAGACTTAGAATAGCTTCATCTGGGAACAGGTATTCTACAGCTTCATCCTCTCCCACTGGGTGATCTGCCAGGAACTTTGCTACTGCTCTCCCCTTAACAGACTTGCAGGTAACATACTTCAAGTCAATTTCGAAGAGGAGAAGCAACCAACGAGCTAGCCTACCCATAAGCGCCGGTTTCTCAAAGAGATATGGATCTAATCTTGAAACCAGAATTACGAAGTGAGCTAACAAGTAGTGCCTCAACTTCCTGGTAGCCTATACCAAGGCTAGGCAAGCTTTCTCTAGTGGAGTGTAGCGTGTCTCAAAATCCAGTATTTCTTGCTTAGGTAATAGATGGCTTTCTCTACCCTATCCTCAGATTCCTGAGCAAGCATGCATCTCATCGTTGTGTCCATTACTGACAGATACAGAATCAAGGGCTTCCCCAGCTCTGGCAGCCACAACACGGGTGGATTCTGAAGCTACTGCTTGATCTGCTCGAAAACGAATTGACATCGGTCATCCTATCGAAATTTCTTTCCTTTTTTCAAGAGACCAAATAGTGGTTCACAAGTCAAGGTTAATTTAGAAATAAATCGTCTTATGAATTGCACTTTGCCCAGAAAGCCTCGCACCTCCTTTTCGGTCCTTGGTAGTGGCATTTCTAGGATGGCCTTGATTTTGGAAGGATCTACCTCGATGCCCCTCTGTGTGATCAAAAAACCCAGCATTTTTCCTACTGTTACACCGAAAGTACACTTTTGCGGATTCAACCTCAACTGGTATTCTCTGATCCGTTGAAAGAATTTCTTCAAGGTGGTGTAGTGGCCCTCTCTTTCCTTGGACTTGACAATCATGTCGTCCACGTACACCTCGACCTCTTTATGGATCATATCATGTAGACTTGTGGTTGCAGCCCATTGATAGGTACCCCCGACATTCTTCAACCCAAATGGCATCATCTTGTGGTAGTAGGTTCCCCATGGCATACTGAAAGCAGTTTTCGCTCTGTCCTCGGGTGCCATTAGAATCTGGTTATACTCGGAAAATCCATCCGTGAAGGAGAGCAATGCATGGCATGCAGTGAAATCCACCAATTCATCAATGTACGGCAGACGAAAATCGTCCTTCGGACTGGCTTTGTTCAGATCTCTGAAGTCCACACACACCTGAATTATGCCGTCTTTCTTTGGCACTGGACAATATTGGCCAACCAAGTCGGATACTCAGATACTAGCCAAAACCATGCGTCTATCTGCTTGGTAACCTCTTCCTTAATCTTCAAAGCCCAATCTGGGCATATTCTCCGCAATTTCTGCTTGATGGGTCGTGCCTCGAGGTGAAGAGGGATCCAATGTTGTACAATCTCAAGATCGATTCCAAGCATGTCTTTGTAGGACCACGCAAAAACATCTATGAAATCTTTTAATAAAGTGACTAAGCGCTCGCGCTCCTCCAAAGACAATGTAGACCCGATCTGGACCAGACACGGATCCTTCTCAGTACCCACATTAAATGCAATGATTTCATCAGCAAGGGGTTTTTCAAACCTCCCATCCTCTCGATTAATCAAATTTTTCAAAACTAGAGGAATTCCTTCCTCATTGCTTTCATCAAAACTTTGAAAATCATGATCAATGCAACAAACAAGAGGCACAGAGAAATACTCAGAATCTACAATGGCATTCTCATTCATAGGGTCAAGCTGATCCAGTTCCTCGGTTACAACCGACTCAAAGGAAAAAGAAAAGGGCGACTTGGACAAAACCTGGGCATCCAAGTTATCAACCCTAGGAATACCGGACCCAGACTCAGAAGAACCGGAATTTGATTCCGACTCCACAGACTCTATGAAATTAGATTTTGGTTCACTACCTGACTCAAAACTACCAGACAGGTAGCCCTTCTCCAGCTGCCAAATGAGGGATGGTGCATTAGATGCATCCAAGATGCTGCTAGAAGGGTTCGCACTCGGTTGGTCCCCGATCATGTAAACGATCAAGTTATCCCCCAAGCTCTCTGAGTCGATCGGAGGATCCAAAAGCAGACATGCCAGTGTTGTCTCCACTTCAAACTCACTGCTGTTGGAATCACTTTTTGTGCTCTTCGCAGCTTCAGTAGTTAGTTAAGTCTGTTCCTTTGTATCACTGTCTTGCAGCTGTAAGTCAAAGAAAATCTGAAAACCGGGAACCCGCTGCCTCTCAGAGTTTAACCAGGGCTCGGGGAAACCGCAGAATGGGAAGTCTTCACCTTCCCGGACAAAATAACCATTCAGGGTTCCCTAAGTAGGTCGGGGCACAAGCTCATAGCGCTTCCGGTCTGCTTAGCTCTGGCTCTGTCAGCCATCTCTTTCCTTTTTCTCAGCCAGTCCTCTTTGATAGGCGTATAGCCAAGACCAAAAGCATGCAGGTTATGTGGCATATCGGCCAACGCAGTAACGCCCTTCTGGCCACTTCTTCCTAATCCCATTCCGGGCATATACTGTAGCTTGCTCATGAGGTATACTGATTGGGCGCTCACATACAAGCCCTTATCGATGGCCAAGATATTCTGCACTGCCCGGGCTTCAACCAAGGTAAACCCAAAAAAGAAAACATTATCTTCGCGATGCACGATCTCCAGCACAGGTGTAGTGACCTCTGGCAGAGGATGTATAGATGAATTTCCGAAGACTATGGCTACCCCTTTCCCATGGGGGTACTTCAGCATTTGGTGGAGGATAGAAGAGACAGCTTTCACTTGGTGCAGTCAGGGTCACCCAAGTAATAAGTTGAAAGTGGCTGGAACATCCAGGACATGGAACTCAATGTCTTGTTGAGCTGGGCCAACCTATACTCTGATCTGCACTGTCCCCATTACCTCTCTGCTTGTATTGTCACATGCCTGGATCACCTGGGCTATAGGCACAAAATCGGCCGGTTTCAGACTAATAGCATAAGTCGTATGACAAGGACAGACGTTGATTGCTGACCTAGTGTCAACCAATACCACTGGTATCCACTTTTCTCGGAACTCTATGGATATGTATAGAGGCTTGTTATGTGCAGAGCCTTCTGGCAGTAATTCCTTGTCTAAAAATGTCAAAGTTGGCGCAGCGCCTCCCGAGAAGACTAATCCCACCAGTTGTTCCGGGGTGGTGTCGATGGACAACTTAGGTTTATCCATCACCGTCAGTACAGCCTGTCTATGCACTCGCGAAGCCATAAGCAGATTCCAAATAGATATATCAGCTTGAATCTTCTTCAACTGTTTCAGCACAGCCTCTTCCTCTAATTGCTTTTCCTTCTGTTTCTCAACTTCTTTATCCTTCTCGGATGCCTCAGGTTGGTCCAGATGCGGTGGTTTCAAATATTGGCCACTTCTTGTCATATGGTCGACCTCTTCCACATACCAAGTGTTGTCAAGAAGGTCTTCACCCCAATCCTCATCGGTATGGGCCAAGTGTAGGTCGTCGTCATCCCACCAGACCCCTTCGGCAACCGACAAGCACTCGTCCGGCTTCGTTCGGATCATTCTATTATCACAAACATTCCTCATAGGGTGTTGAGCTTTTCCAACTTTCCGATCGTTTTCACTCATTTCTTTCCCAAACCACTCCAGCGCGGCTTCTTGTTCTGTATGTACAGTGCTAACAATGCCCAATTCCTGAGCCAATTGTTCTACACCGGTGTTTTCCGGCAGTTTACCCTTTCCATCGGCCGTTCCAGCCATTGCAGCGGTTCCCGCTTTTTGTTCTTCTAGCATTAATTCAGTTCCCTTATCTCTATCAGGTTCATCACTTAGCCACCCAGAATTGTCTGTTGACCCGTTCAGGTCAAACCAATCAATATGCACATCCCTTTGATCTTGCTCATCAAAGAACTCATCAAAGAACTACAAATTGTTTATATCCTCCTCTAGGTCGGCTAGATCATCTAATCCCTGACTTGGTCCATCTTCTCAAACTACACTGACCTTCATCCCAGTCGGCAACACCACTTCTAGCTTAGCTTGATTGATTGGCACAATATAGCAGCCCAGGTTGTACATCCCATCAGATAAGTCCTCAGAGCCCTCAGGCAATGGACTGACTAGGGCTGCTCGCGGGTCGATTTTGGCCGGGTGCGGGTCAAAACCGACCCGACCCGCACTTATGCGGTTGGGAAAAAATGGACCCGCAACCGCCCGCGATGCGGTTCGCGGTTGTGCAGGCGGGTGCGGTTCGGTTTGCGGTTTATTTTTTTTATTTTTTTTTTTAACTTAAGCAAATTTGACATTTTTTGTTACTTTCTAAACATTTTTTTTTTTAGAAGAGTTATAAATTAAATTACAAGATATACAATTCATGATCATAATAAATAGTCCACATGTTAGATAAGATGATATGGAACCATGCTTAAGGATAGTGGATTAATCTTCCTCCTTAGCTTGCAAAAACAAACCCTTAAAAGTCAAACTAGTAACACTAATTTAAATATGCAAAAACAAACCCTTAAAAGTTAAACTAGTAACACTAATTTTAATAGTGGATTAATCTTCACTGTTTAGTTTTTAATATGCAATAATGTGATAATAGAGTGACAATTCAAAATATCATATATAACTGTGTCTACTAGACTAATGGAATATAATGATTTTTTTTTTATATATAAATAAAAGTCAAACTAGTAACACTAATTTAAATATCATTAGATCATGATAATGTATATAAGTGCCCATATAATAAATTTTACTTTCATCCAAAATGTAAAAATAAAACTAATAACTAGTTATCTCCATCCATCCAAAATGCAAAAAAAAATAATAATAACTAGTTATTTTTTCTTTTAAAAAAAAAAAAAAAAACGAGGTAGGGTAGGGTCGGGCGGTTTGTGCGGGCGGGTGGGTTTGTTGCCCAGCCCTAGGACTGACATTCTCCACCAAGGCTGACCTTCCTTTATCTTCCACTATCACCACCACTAGTTCGGGTTGGAGT